>VWZT01015647.1:472262-578902 GCA_013397055.1 Pachycephala philippinensis | reverse complement strand
TTTTTTCTCTATTAAACAGAATGGTATCAGTAAAAAGAGTGATTCCCTCTAAATTAATGTGATTCATTTATTTTGGTTCTTGAGTAGTCTGGTCAAACAAGGATAGTTTGGTAAATAAGTAGCATTTGTGGTACAGCATTTTGTGACATCAGCGAGGCCAACAGTTCTGAATTTAGAATGTTAAATCAAGTGGTTTGAACCTGTCAACATAAATGATTGAACTTGTGACTCCAATTTAACAGCAACAGTGCAGAATAAGCAAGTCAAGACATATTGTCAAAATAATGGATAAGTTGTACAAACAAATTGGTAAAAATTAATATTTTGCAACCTTGATTAAAGGATTTTCCCTCCATTTAATTGATTCATCTCCTCATCAATTTTCTTCCAATGTTATTCTGACTTGATTAATGAAAATATTTATGTCTGAAGTCCCAACTGTAAACAATCCGAACTCATATTAGGATGGGAAAACTGGTTTTTACCAAAGAGATTTAGATATTAACATCATTTGAATTGCTTAGGGATTTTTTAAAGTGAATTTCACCTATTAGCCCTCTGCATTATGAGGTAATTTAACACATGTATGTGGCTCAAGGGGGCAGATCTGGCAGCAAGCAATATTAAGTCAGTTATTACAGAAGGTAGTGGGCAATATAATCAGCAAGGAGAAACTGATATACTAAAACTTTTCACTAAAATACAAGCATGATTTCAAGGTTGAAAATAATGTGGACAGTTGCTCTTTGTAAACACAAGCATCCCCTTTCTTGCCCCATAAGAAAATGATCAAAAGAATCTCAGTCAAAAAGAAAAATGTGCATACAATGAAAAGAGTGTGTGATTTTGCAGAGCAAGGGCTAGAAATACACAGCTGACCAGGAAATGTAGTTTGATAGTCAATTATTTGCTCTTATAAAAACAAAGGAATAACAAGAATATATGTACAATTCAGAAATGAAACTTATGAATTGTAGTTTGATTAGACCAAACCACCTGGGTGATTTAACAAGGTCAAATAAAGGGCTTCCTGGAATTATTGGCTCTTCCTTCTGTGATACAGGGAAAAAAGAAAGATATTCTTGATAAAAGTCTTCCTTGAAAAGTTCCTACAGTACCATCATTATTCCCAAACATGATCTTAGGCTCTCATGTCCCTTGCTGCCCTTCCTCTTGTACTTCAGCATGAGCAATTCTGGTGTAGCTGTGTTCTTTGAATAATAAGAGAAACCCACTAAGTCAAAATCAGTGGGCTTCTCAGTTTGATCAATATCATCTGGTTTTTAACTGTAAAGTTCACAACATTTTAAAATATTTTCTGCAGCATTTTGTCATAGCAGTATATAAAATACATTCAAAAGTCTTTGCTGAAATATGTCTACCTGATAAAAAATTCAGCATTTCACTGAAAAGTACACTTTTATTTTTTGGACATAACATAGTACAGCATGAACTTGTAAATATCCACCAAGAGATTTAATTACCAAAGGAAATAGAAGATAAATCTGAAACTGCAGACTCAGGAAATAGAAAGGATCTCTGAAGTCTGCAGTAATGGCTATGGAAACAAGCTTTCTTTTCCTATTAAATAAGAGACTCACGAAACTCACCAGATCTACTCCCTAACAAACAGCCCCATCTTGGACTACAAGCCACTGAGAACTAAGCCTTGGTAGAAACAACAGTGGATAAGGCTGTGCCATCCACAGATCTTTTGGTAATGCTGGAAAAATAATGGTGCAAAACAATATCAACAAACCTTGGACTCAACACTACCAACCATAAGTTACTAGTCAGCCTTTACAGCATCCCCAGATTGCTCAGAGCACAGTTGGTTACTCTTTACCAATAGCAGCTCTATGTGATAAATGCTTGCTTGTAACTCATTTTCCATTAACAAAAATGGACTTATAAGGAAATGAAACAAGTTATTAATTTAAATAACCCTTGAATAGTACACTGCCACTAAAGCTAAGATGAGCTGCGTGCAGGTATACATACAGAACAGTTTTTTCTGTTCAAAACTGTGCTGCCATAGTTGGTCATCCCATGTGTGGAGTGTGTTGTGTCTGCTTGCTCCAATTCAGTGAGACAGCGATTCGTGCCACGAGAGGTGTAGCGCACTTGGATCAGATCACAGAGCAACTGGTTGGGGTCTCCACATTCTGCTGCTTTGCTCACCTCTTCTTCCTGCTCTGTCTGGCACCACAACTGGTGTTAACACTTCCCAAACTGCTGCTCTGTAGCTTCACAGCTGACTGACAGAGCAGGAGCCCTCTGGGCTAAGGGGCTTCTCCAAGAGCCTGTGCTAACAACTGGCACAGAGCAGCTGTGGAGTGGTGTTATGTACCTGTCAAAAGGAGAAGACTCATGGAGTTGGAAGAGGCAGTCAAAAGGAATCTGGGAATTCAGCTTGTTTCCCAGAACTTATGGTGGGTCTGTTGGGTTGATGATGCCCAATCCATCACACCCCACAGGAAGATGCACAGTCCAGCAGAATCCATTGGAGTATCAAGCTGAGCAGTATTACCTTCCAAAATGCTTAATGCGGTGAGAAAGTTTCTGTTTTGTTAAACTAATACGGGTTTGCAGTAGGATACAGCCAGTCTATAGAGACAAAGAATCATGAATTGTTAAATCTGTAATGAATAGTTCATCCGAACACAGTGAAAAGTAAATGTCTGTAAGCAAGACCCCTCAACCTCTCTTTTCCTATCTGACAAAATAAAAGTTGGGTATATTGAAAGTCTTCTAACATTTACCATAATAATGTATCTGCTAGCAAACATTTGGAAAATTCTTAGTACTTGACACGTTATGAGTTTTATCTGTGCATTTTATTTTGTAAGTTGTTTTGCCACAAAGGTTTTGAAGCATATAGACGAAGCACAACTCCAAACGACTGCTGGCTACTAAGGATGTAAAATTCTGCTTGTGTATTAAAATTTTTATTTCCTACTCAAAAGTTTGTTCCATCATTTATGCTACTGAAATGGCTATTTAGCATCTGGCTCTTGTGTGAGTTAATGATACAAAAAATAGCTGTTGACATTTAAGTAGCCATAATATGCACTTATTACCAAGCAGAGAGACAGAAATGTTTATGTTTGTTAATTATATGGAGCTTCCTTGTCAATTTTTAAAAGATTAATCTCCCTTTAGAAAGGTCCTATAATATTTCTTATTTTATACCCCATTTGTGAGCAGTGTAGCTGAGTGGCGATATTGAGTGTCTTGGAGTATCAAGAGCACCACCATATTTGTGAAACCTTTTATTAAAAAATTTTAGATGTTTTGGCAAATTATCTTAATCTACCATAATGGAACAAACAAGATTTCAATCATCATCTCCACCCCTCCAGGCCTGGATCCTTTACAGATTTACTAAATAAGCCCGATAAGCCCCATGTTCATAGCTGTTGAATTGGTAGATTAACCTTCATGTTTTCTGTTGTGTTATCATCGCAACAATATGAGATTGTGAGAAGATGTCTCCATCCTTGTGCCTCTTACACATTCCCCAGAAACAGAATATTCAAGCAAGACCACTTTAATGAACATAGTTATTGGAATAAAAATGTAATAATTTTCCTCTAGAATGATTTTTACTCAGCTAACTAAAAATATACAAACCCTAGGAGTGTGAGCCTCTGGTTATTTTGAAGATGATACCAAGACTTAGAACACAGGACTTAGAAACATGTCAAACTTGAAGGAGAGGAGTGCTGTGATTTTTCGGGTGCAGACTTCCCTCATGTTAGAATGCAAACTAAACATTTGCATACCCAAATATTAAATTTACAGATGTATTCTTTCTAGAAGTGATAAAGCAAGAAGTGATGAAACACACTTTAATAATGCACTTAAGCAGACAGCTTGACATTGGACTGAAGCAGAAGCACTTGCTTTTCCTGGAGCCTCAAATCTTCGTTTATTTATTATTTAATCAGATACACTCAAACTCTGAAGAGGAGATTGACTTGTAATATTATCATGCCTTGAAAATACAACATTTCATTACAAAAGAGACTACTGTCAGGGAATATGGAAATTTTTCTCCTCTACTAATCCTAGCAGTTCTCCTTCTGCCTCCTTATCTTTCTAGTCCATTTTGAAAGTGACAGGTAACCAAATTATTGCATACTCTTGAACAATTCCTCTACATCACTCCACAAACTTCTGTACTCCGTGCATCAATCTCCCTCCACTCGCCTTCATCTCCTCCTCTCATGCCAGAACTTTTGCGTGTTTAATATTCCCAGTCTCTCGTTGAGCTCTTCCTCTCATTGTCTTCTATAACACTCTTTTTTCCCATGGCAGATTGGTCTCTGAATTCAATATAGCTCTTAGAAAAGTGGTTCAATCAGGATTTATCCTGTGCAATGCTCTGACTCTCTGTATCAAGACCTGCCTGTGTGTCTTCACTTTCCCATTCCTGTCCTAAAGTATTCCTTTTCCATTCTCTGTAGTTAATGGAAATTATTTGAGGTTTCTCTAGCTTTAAGTTTTAATAGGAAGTGAAGTTTGGGCAGCCACAGGAGTTTTGTTTTACCCCAGACATTCATGAACCACAATCCACTACTTTGGTCAGAAACTAGAGAGGAGTGTGAACCTAGCTACTTTTTCATTGCTTTTCTTCCCCTATTTATTTCTTTAATGTTTGCAACTGTCACAAAAAAATCTACTCTGTGATGCCATGAAAACACTATGAAATTTCAGAATGGATTAGCTGTAGCACCCAGCATTTATCATGGTACAAAGAAATGCCAGACAGTTGAATGTGAAACATTACCTCAGTCAGCCAAAAGGATGGACATTGCTTTGTCCTCTGGAAGCCTTCCATTAAGGTCATTTGTCTTTGGCTAGCCTGACTCTAGGGGAATATTAAAAGCATACTATATATCTGCAAAGACTGATTGCTATGTATGTAGATGACATGTGTATTGGTGAAAAATCTAGAGTCACCTTTCCCATAACATTTATGGTTCTGCTAAATTAATATAAGTTAATTTTAAGAGATATGATGAATGATAACAAATTGCAAGTCATGTGTTGATAAAGGTTGTGTCCAGTCTGACCTATGTTTGCTAACACTGCAATTCAAATGAAAGTTTCAAATTTGCTTTACCCTTTTATGAAATAAATTAGAGGCTAGATGATTGCTAGATGATGCAAGGTAAATAAGGCTTAAAGATTTAGCAGATTTATCAATTTGAAATCTTAGAAGGGGGAGTTTCTGTAGGATATTAAAATGACATCTACTTATTTAATTAAATGTTGCACTTGGACACGAAAAGAACTACGCAGACACCTTGTCAAGAGAGAAGCAGAAAAAGAGAGGGCTCGATGACCCCGAGCCTTTATTATATATGTTCTTAGAAATCACCGTGGATTGGAGGGAGAAATTACCACCCCTCAATCACACTGGTCAAAGGAAAAATCCATCAAACGTCTCTGCCTAGGAGAAATGGAATGCAAACAATAAAACACGGTTAGCAAAACATGGCTATGTTTACATAAAGTGCGTGAGAAACTCTTACAGAAAATGAAAACATCAAAGATCTGCAAAACTCAGGGCAACAATTAAATACCTGTCAGTAACGAGTTCTTCACAGTTTGTGTGTGTACTGTATTCATAAAGACCATTTCTTCTTCTTCTTTTTTTTTTTTTTTTCTGGGAAATCCATGAATTACAAGAAAAAACATTAAAAATGTTCAAACCTGTTGTTTCCCCAAAGAGTTATAACACAACCCTCTGAGTATCAATTTTTTTCTGTTTCTCTGTTAATGATACATTACCAATCATAACTATATGTGGTCAAGGGCTGTTAGAACAAACAATTTCATTGTAGTAGCTGTGAAAAATAAATGCAGTACTAATAAGATAAAAACAACTTCATTCAATGGCAGATTTTGTTTGCAACAGATGAAAAAATGTCTTCATATCTCAAAGAACAGCAAGCTACACACCAGGCTAGCTGAACTATTAAGGATTACAGGTTCAACAGCTTTTTTTTATTTTTGTCTTGAATGCAGGTCTTTTTGTCATGTGCATTTTTCTCAACTTTGCCTGGATCTTCCATAATAAAACCATGTACAAAAAGCAATTCCTGTATACACTTGCTCTAGAACCATAGCATCTACTTCCCTATGCCTTGTCACATGTCAAAAGATTTTTAAGTTTATTCAGGTTTTTCACAATTTGGCTAAATTTGTGCATTTAATTAAATATTTGGTACAGAAAAGTTAAAAAGTATCAACAGCTGAACAATACTAAGCAGCAAAGTGATGCTAACATATAAACAATCTTCATTGGGTTATATTAATTTTTAGTGATGTGTTCGGCTAGAATATTTGCTTCATAATAGGATTTTTAGTCTTTATCAGAGTGCTTCCAAAATTTACCACTTGTTCTGGCAAAAAAAATCCCCAAACAAACCATAAATAGATTCTTGTGGTTCAGTTATATCCAGTCACTTTGTCATGATTATCCCTTTCTAGCGATTTCTGTTCAATGTTAGACAATATGTGTTGCCTTTAAGGTACCTTTAATTACCCAAACACTTTTACTTATTGGAATTACAATGCAATAGGATACTTCTTAACATGGAACATCAGCTTTTGAGTACCAGCATTCTAAAATTTTTAAAGAATTTTTACAAATGCTAATAAAAGTTCTCAGCCAATAGTCAGCTGACACATGGCAACCTAGCAAACGAGCAAACTCTTGGCAAGTTTGGTGACAAAAGAGAAAGCTGGATTGGCAGTGGTCTCTTTTACAGCTATTTCTGAAATAGTAATATTTCAGTACTCTATTTTAAGCAGAACTTAATATACTGACAACACAGACATCTGGTTGGTTACTTTTTTCAAGGCCATCAGTGGGTTTGATCATATGTCACCTGTTGAGGACAAGAAATCCATAACAGCATCTTGAGCTACCAGAAACTGATGGGGTATCAAATATTTTGTAAAGTTGTATGGAGTACACAAGATGTGCTTCAGATGGGTGGTGCAGCTGCATTGAGGCTGCTTTGAAGCACAGTCTGTTAGGAGAGAACAGTTGCCTGAGACAGCTGAGTATCACCCAGTATTGGAAACCTGTCTGATATGTAGGATTTTTCTCCATCAATTTTATAACCTTGACTACTCAAACAATAGCAAAATTTCACTTGAATCAATACAGCACTACGTCCAGAGAACATAATCCAAGTATTTGATTTGTTTAGCTTCAAAATAAGCGTCTTTCTAGCAGCTGAACATCTGCTGGCACGCAGCCTTGTTACGTGTCCCTCATGGCTTGGAAGTTAATAGCCAGATGCAAAGCTTTTTCTATTGCTTTTCCTCATTTCAGGAGATCAGTACCAAGGGGTGAGAAATTGATTTACTTGCTCCATTTCTAGTGCATTTATCACTAAGTCTAACCACTAGAATATAGCTTGTGTCTCCATATTTTGAAGAACTAAGCATTATATGAGGAGCGATTTCTACTGAAAATCTCTTCTGGCTACATACAAGGCAAGTTCTAGGGAGGAGTTACAAATTTTATATCCTTTTGCTAACGGCTATTAAATAATTACAAAGCCTCCCTTTCAATATTTTTACTAGTGGAGTGTCCATTTGCATTTGGATTTTGAAGTCCGTTTGTTTTGTTTTATTCATCATTCACGCTGATCCAGTGGCTCAACAACATATTACAATTCTCCTAGTTGAGGGTTGTTTTTGTAGCACTTGGAAAAGGAGAGAACAAAAATAACTTTGTTTACTAGTACTGTTTTTATTTATTCCAGCTTCTTGATTTGGTTTGTATCTTTGCCATTGATAATTTAAGACCCAATTTACTTTGAGCAATCTGGTCTAGTGAAAGTTGTTCCTGCCTGGGGGAGTCAGATCAGATGACCTTTAAAGGTCCCTTCCCACACAAAGCATTCTATGATTCTATGATAAGAGCACTCAGTTTGGGGGCTTCTACTATTTTGCTTAGTTAGAGAGAAAATAAGTTTCTCAATTTCAAACTGATTACCAGAAGTTAAACAGGGAAGTTGAAGGGGGAAATAAGAACTTGGAAGCATTAAATTTTAAAAGCAAAGTATTGCAATCTGATATAAAAATCACTCAGAGGATGAGACGTTTTTGATCAAGAATGCACAATGAAGATAACAATATAATCTGAGAGAGACAGTGCTGCTAGTCTGTGATCTGTTATTTATAAGGAGAAAACATGGTCAGTGTGCAGTCCTCAGTTTCCTAATAGAAACTAGAGTTTCTTTGTTACACAATAAGGACTAAATTGGGTGTTTTCGTCAAGCTGTGAACAGGGAGCAGCATGTGTCTTGTCTGTTCCAAGAATAAATCCAGGAGCTAGACTGTGTTTTGAGGTTCTTACTTTTTTCTGTTTTCTTTTTTTTGTTCTTTTTTTTAAGTGTTCAGAGACTACCTTAGTTTCACATCTTGTAGAAAAGAGAGTGTTTCTGTCTGTGGTATAATGAACGAGACTGCAAGCAGATGTGCTATTGTCTCTGTAATTCTAAATCCTCTAAAGTGGGTGTAATCCTGCCCTGAAGGTGTATCTGTGCATCCAGCTTCTCCAGGTTGGACAAGGGTACAAAGGATAAAAGGATTTCCTAGCAGGGCTTTCAGAGTGAGACAAATCATTATAATTGGGAGAAGCATTTTTTATATAAAATGCATTTTGTCTCCTAAAAGTAATTTGTATTGTATTAGTTACAAGCATCGTGACATCTCAAAGGGCATCTAGAAGAGTATTTTAAACTTATATTAAGCGTTATTTTATATCTTCCTATCAGAAAATGCAAGCTGGCCAGTTCAAATATCTTTGCCAAGTATAACTCCTGTCCAGGTTTGTTTTCTTCCTTATTTTAAAGATACACAAAACAAACTTTAACAAAGACTTCGATGTCTGTTTTCCAGTTGACTGTCATTGAGCATCAAGGCAACAATACTTGAAGAATTTTTTAGGGAGTTTGGTAAGGTAGATGCTTCTGGGGTGCAAAATTATATGTCCTATAACAGAAGTTAATGTTGAAAGGAAAATCAGATAAAACATAACTGCAAGTTAAAAAGCAGAAAAAATTGAAATTTAAGTGGAAACACTTCCCTCTTGAACAAATACAAAGAAAAAATATTTGTGAAGAAATTTTAGATATCTTACCAGAGAATATCTCACTTTCCAGAAGTTTATCTTTCAGTTTGTTTCAATATGTTGTGACCTATACAAAGAAAACAGTAAGAAAGAAGAATTTTGTCACTTTTGACATCCAGTTATTACAAGAAAAAGCAGAAGTCCATCTCTGCTTCAGTGTAACTACAGAAAAGAGCCATGACAAAAAACCTTGCATTAGGCTAAGGTTTGAAAGCATAAAAGAAGCTCATATGAGTTAAACAATTATGATGTACTTAAACTAAAAAATGTTAAAGCTTTCACTTTAACTTCTGTTATAGTTGGAGGTGTTTACATCCAGCAGTTTCCATCCCCACCTTTTCCTACAGAAATGGAATATTAAAAAACATGTGCATACTTTAATGACAGATTGAAGATGAAGAAGGAACGGATGGCAAATTTGATGTTAAAATCCTTTCTCTTAAAATGATCTTGATGCATCCATTAGATCTTGTAGCAAGTGTAACCCTCCACTTAACATTAAATGAAATTTTTGGTGTGTGCATAGTTTTTTGCTTACCACCACACTAAATTCTAGGTTTCATTTCTTCTTCTGCCTTTCCCTCATCTTTCTAAAATCAGCATATACTTTTCAAGTCTCTCTCATCCTTCACAATTCTTTCATTTGATTTAGCTGAATTTTCCTTCTCTTATTTAACAGATTACTTCTACCTTTTTTTCCCAGTGATTTCCATCTTCTGCTTCAGTTCAATATATCAGGACAGTTCTTTTCTAGGCAAAGAAAAAACCTTAATGAAGGAGTGATGGAATATTATATGGCTAATAGCTCTGCTAACTTTTTGCTTTTGGGGAGCTGAAGTTGGAAAAAATGGTGCAAAATAGGGGTATAAATATATATATAAAATTTGAGTGCTAGAAAGGTACAAATAGCATGACAAAGGCAATTCTGCGGGCATGTCATAATTGTAAGCTTATTAAAGTGAGTTTGCTTTGAGTCCAAGGCCACTGTTTCAAGCATTGCCTTTGGAAGAAAGGCACGTTTCCACTCTTAGAACATCCCTTGAAAACACTTTCTTTATTTTTGCTTTACCAACTGCAGGGACAAGTCACAAGAGAAACTTGTAAACAGTAAGACAGACTTGAGACTTAAAAAGTAATACCAAATTGCCTCTAACTAGGACTGCCAAAGGAAATACCAAAGCCTGTTGTATCACTGCCTAGTAAGTGCAAACTCCCTGCTGGAAAGATGCAGAAAGGCTACCAGCTGGTACCTGGACCTGAATTTGGTTGCAAAAGCCAGACAGGAAGGCAGTACTCCAAGGAAATTTATTATAGCAAAATTCAATCATGGGGCAAAGAAAAGATCACAGGGTTTTTTTGTGTTTCCAGATGCATATCTGGAATAGTTTAAAGAGCTGGAGATAAGAGGAGAAAGCAAGAAAAGGAATCTATCCTGTGTTTCAGCAGGCTAAAAATCAATGTCTACTAAAAAGCAGAAATTCAATACTATGAAAAAGGTACAGCAGATAATCAACACAACCAGTAAGGACTGAGCACTGCTAGATGAATAAGGGCATCATGTTGGCAGATGGGGTGTAGAGTCTTTGATCACAGGAATTAAAGGTGTGCAGGAGTCAGTGTAATCAAGAATTAAAGCATCTCTTCAGAAACAATTTTGAAAGCTCCTTTGGATCCTCTCAACTCAGATGCAGAAAGTGTGTTATGATCCCAGTTATCAGCAGCCCTACATCAGAACAAGAAGAAAGAATGATAAACTCAGAGGGTGAATGCAAGAGTCTTCATCCTTTCTGAAGAGGTAGATTACGAAGTAGAGAATTCTCATAATTATACTTGCATTAATATGTTGTAGCTATCCTTTTTAAAAATAAAGGAGTTTTTTGTTTGTTTTGTTTTGTTTCAGTTTTGTTTGTCTGTTTTTTTGGTGTGGAAACTATGCCAACATTATGTGTTTGTTTTGTAGTAGGCCTGGGTGTCTTCTTTCTGCTAAACAAGATGGTAAGAGAAAGTCCTATTTATTGAGTTTAGAGACTAAATAGATGTGTGAATTAAGCACTGACAAGACTATTATCTTTCTTTAGCAGGTGGTACAAACTCATCATCTGGCTAGTCCACAATTAACAGGCAGTCTGTGGCAGAGCTTTACCACAGATTATTTTTCCTGAGTATCAAGACAGTGAGTTTGTAAAGAAACTTCAGGCAAACATGGATGCTCTGTGTGGGAGAATAACTTGGTGGGAAAAGAAAATTTATAGGCATAATAACTAAAAATATTGGATAGAAAATATATTTACGTTTTCTTTTCAGAGTTTGCTAAATTGTGGAATACCATTCCTAAACCGTGACATGAAGCAACTCCAACAATCAACCCATGATCAAATGCAGAGATTAGGCACACCATGTATTCACAGATGAATATTCAGACTCGGTTCAGGGTGGTCCCAGATAGTCTGCCTGGGAAGAAGTATTGAACACTTGTGCTTTTTAGTGCAGATTAGCGCAGAAGTAATGATAAATGCAAATATCTTTATTGGGATGAAGGAGCTTAAATGAGGAGGTCTTAATTGCAATGGGTTTTGACCTTCCAATAGCAAGAGGGAAAGAAGAGAGAAAAAACCCAAAATAATGAAACCTGGAGCAGATATCAGCTAGTTCTGAACTGAACTCAGAAGGGAAGATAGAACATGAAAGAGACTTGGATTTTAGAATATGAGGAACTAAAATTTTGCAAGATCTATCCTAAATGAGATGGCAAGGGAAGAGTTAATGAAAGAACAATAGGAGAAATAGAAAACTGTCTGCAGGAAAGATCATGAAGGTGATAGTGGTGGCCACTTTGAGACCTTTTATAAATGTGGTATGACAAGAAGACAGAGTCTGTTTATGCAGGAGCACATCATGCAGGAGAAAACATATTGCCTGTCTCTGCAAGTTTGTTGGGAATTTGAGCTGAACTAGTATTGTTCTTAGTATTTCAAATACCAAAGATGTATGCAGTCTGAGAAAAAAGAACAAAAGCTATTAACTTGATGTCGGGATGGATAACCAAGCAATTGAAACCTTGCTTGGTTAAGTGACTATAACGATGTTTATTACATTATAATGTTTCAAAGATACTGTGAAAGCTGAAACCCTAAACAAATAGGAGGAATTGCATAGAATGATACCAGTGATGTAAAGGAAAGGGAAAATTACACGGTATGTTTAGACTGAGTTTCCAACTGGAAGATGTTAGGCCAAGCAATGGTTTCTCAGAGCAGAGGAAAATAAAAAATAAAAATTGTAAATAGACTTAATGGAACAAATTCTGTTTTTATGGAGGGGAACTCAATTCTTATTTTTATTTAAGGCATAACATCCTGCTTCTGAATATTATCTCTTGTCCCACAACACATTCAAAATCAATTCAAGTGTTTCCAGTTTGTTTGAAACTGTCCTGCATCTGCAAGTCAAAATCTGGCAACAGCTGTTTTATGACAAGACAGCTTTCTGCAATTTCAATCAGTCAGCTGTACTGTGGTTTTTTTACATCTTCAGTTGGTGGTCAGCTTTCTGTCAGATTTGTGATTATTTTTCTAATCCCTGATTGTGCAATCCCAGAAAACTCTCTCCAGTTTTCTAAGGCATCTGGTGATGCAGTTAGGCTTCACTCAAGAAAAATGTAAATCTTCTGTAGCATTACAGTTCTCAAACAGAAGTTGCCAATTGTCTGAATGCAGATATGTTTGATTGCAGTCTTTTTGGATCAGCCCCACTTTTAGAATTCATGAGTTCCTGCAGTGTATTTCTCTAGACACCAGATCTGTATTTTACTCACTCCATACTGTTTCTGTTTCTGGTCCTGTTTCTGTTTTGTTTGCAGGATTCTGAGAGTGGCTGAATCTCAGAATCTCAGCTCCCCTACAACAATGATTCTGGGGATGAAGGAAGCACTCTATATTTTTATCAAATTAATGATTTTTGATGTAATAATTTAATTTTCCACTCAGAAAGTGAAACACAAGCTGTCCACTCAGATAGGCTCCTCATGCCAGGTATATTGACCAGTTATTTATGTCAGTCATTAGCAGCATGGTGCAAGTTCAGTAAACCATTTTGTTGACTTTACCATTACTGCAGATTGTTCCACGGCCAGGTGCAAAATGCTGAGGTTTATGACTGAGATTTTGTTAGCCAGGCCATTTGCGGATATTTTGCTGCACAGTACAGTTTACGCAAGGATGCAGCAGTACAAGATGTCATTGACTGCTGAGAGATCTACAGACTCAGAATCGCAGCACATGTACTCATCCAACAGTTCCTGTTAGAGTCCATACACTCTGCTAAACATCTGCCATAACACAATGTGCCAACAAATAAAAGTAATCTATTGCTTCTTCAGGGTGTGGAAAGTGCATGGAGTCAATCTTATCATAAAAGTACAAAGTGGCATATTTTAAATAAATGAGAATGTGACTTGTGAAACTTTACAAATGAAGAAACATTTTCACTTTGTGACCTATAACCGTATATTGCCCTTTTGTAGAATAAGGAAATGCTGCTTTGTGATGCACTGAGTAGTTAATCACTGCTTCCAATCGATCTTCATAACATTTAGAGAAATGCCTTGAATCTCAGATCTTCCTTCTGCATGCTCTGCATGCCAAGACAGTGGTGATTTATAAAAAAATACAGCTCATTTGAGTGCGAAGTCAATAGAAGATCACTCCCTAACTGCCCTACTCTGGCAATACAGAATGCCAGATTTAATTCCCTAGCATAAACTGTTGTTAGAAAAATCCAGTTCTGTTTGTAATCCCAGACACAGCCACAACGCCATTTGGGTTAGAGATATGAGCATTGATCTTTCAGAAGATTTGCTGTCTGCCCTTGTTTTAACTTTATGTGTGCTTTGCTCTGCTCTGCTCGACTGAGAAATTCAGTGCCAACTGAGAGAAAGCTTGGATGCCTGCTTTACATTAAGCAGCCATTCTGGGCCACTTGGCTACAGGATTGATTAGCAGGGCAAGAAAATGAGAAAATAAGAAGCTGTCCTCTTCATCCCCATGTTTCTGCTGTTCAGAGGACTGAAGGGAGAGAGCACAGAGCTTAGCATGGGAGAAAAGGTCCAAAATGAGCCATATTCATTTTCTTGTTGCTTCAGTAATGCCACCAGAAGAACTAATCTAGCTTCCTTATTCATTTGGATGCTGTCATCTATCAAGATACTCTCTTCACAGTTTACCTTCTGAAACACTGCTGAAAGAAGAAAACACTGAAGGCCAGACTGAAATGAGAATAGTTAATGAATAAAGAAGACTTTTTGGAATAACTTAGCTTTCACTGCCAACAATTAGGGATGTTTTTTCATGTGGTAGCAAATTAAAATGAAGAACTGGGTTTTGAGATGGCAAAAATGAGCAGTGTATTTCCAAACCCTTGAGATACAGTGGAAGAAAAACGGGATTTGGATTTAAAATAGTTTAAATTTAAAATTTTGCAAAAATAAGACCTAAATAATGAGGTGCTATGTAGCTTAAGTCAAAAGCCATGTGACTGTAACTTTTGCTCAATCAAGCTTCATGACTGCCACATATACATCCATGCCTTAGACAATTTAGCTTTTCCATGCTTAATATATTTTTCTCTTTTTTTGGTTAGAAAAAAGACCAGTATAATCAATATTATATAGCATTTTGAAGAAAGACTGCTATACAGATTAATTCTTTTTATATATTTAATCATTGTAAAAAGTCATACTGAAATGAGCAATACAACTGTTATCTAGAAAGTGGAACAAAGTGGAAAACCATACCAAATTCAGTCTTAGATTAAAATTCAAATAACGTTATTGAAATTCTTCTTTAGACCTACCTTTAAATACTATAAATTCCTGCTTGGCAACAAAAATTTAATTCAGACTTTTTTAGGTGTGGAAAAATCCACATACGATATTAAGCATAACATGAAGTAATGTAAATAAGCCTCGGGTTTTTTTCCCCTATATAATACATTTTTGAGTTCTATTCAGACAATAAAAGTAATTGATTTTCATACAAGAACTAAGATTTGCTCTTAGAAACCCAGTAGCAAATGGCTTTGAATTGGAAGCATTTCCTGCTATCATTTTAACACTAATAAGAAAGTAGCAAGACCCCATTAATATACATTGTTACAGAGAAATTACAAATAGGTTATATGTGAGGGTGAATTTCAATCAACAGTTTCATCAATGTGATGGATATTCTATTAACAGTCTCATTTTCATCTCACTAGTTTTCCAGCAGAAAGAATTTACTGACCCTGCATGTACTTGGTTGTAATGAGGTTTCATTTATATTTTCACCCCCAAAATACCAGCATGATTAAATCTTAAAATGGAAGGGGAACAAGGTCATTTCTATCAGTAAAGAAAACCTTTAAAAAGAAACCATTTGATCCCACAAAAATGACTGCAAATACCTTTTCTTCTTTTCTTTCTCTTTCTTTTTCCTTTTTCTTTTTTTCTTTCTTTTTTCTTTCTTTTTTCTTTCTTTCTTTCTCTTTCTCTTTTTCTTTCTCTCTTTCTCTCTTTCTCTCTTTCTCTCTTTCTCTCTTTCTCTCTTTCTCTCTTTCTCTCGTTCTCCTTTCCTTCCTTCCTTCCTTCCTTCCTTCCTTCCTTCCTTCCTCTCTTTTTCTTTCTCTCTTTTTCTATTTCTCTCTTTCTCTCTTTCCCTCTCTCGTTTTCTTTCTCTCTCTCTCTTTAAACTTGCAGTATGATGCTGTCCAAAGAGGAATTAAACACTGGAGCAATGTGATAACATTTTGGGGGACAATCTATTTATCTGTATAAAATCCAGTCTGGCCATTTTTAGTGTTTCTGTCCCGATTCTCCTGGACAGATGAACAAATTCGTATTAGTGAGGTGTAAACTGCACTCCTGTGCCATCTCTAGGAAGCCTCATTCAGTGTCTGATCACTGAGCTTTGGTCACCCATAGAGTGATCAGGCAGCTGGACTAGTCCCTGCCAACTAGAACTATTCCACACTATGCTGTGCTAAATAAATATGTGTGAAAGCCATTGAACCAAATGAAACCAGAAATTCAAAACTTTCTGGCCCTGTTGGAAGACATAGCTGAGGACTTGGTGACTGGTGTGAAACACTAAGGCTGAGCACAAGACACAGGGGGTGCAGTGCGCAGTTCTGCAGTAGCCCCAGGCACGTGTGCCAAGCATCGTGGGTGAGGATGGCCCATTGTGACCTCACACAGTGCTGGATTTTGGTGTCAGTGATAACAGACCCAACTACCTAGTGAAGGATTATGATGTGTCATAGCTGTGGAGGTGGTCTGGGAGGGGAAACCTTACCCTGAGAAGCTGGGAAGGTTTCCTGCCAGGGGGACCTGAGCATTCCTTCCCCCGGTCCCCAGGCCAGCCAACAACTGTGGCCTTTCTCCCTCTGCTTGCTTGACATCTGCAGCCACAGCGCTAATGAGAGGGAGCAGCTCAACATCCCGAGCCAGCCCTTCTGCCATACAACTTCCAGCACCTTCCACGTCTCTCTTGGCAGGACATGGAGAGCAGTGCCAAAGAAAGCGTGGCGGAGAGCGGCTCTTCTGCAAGGGCAGGGCCGCTGAAGGCAGCGGTGGGCTCGGAGTGCCCCATCTGCCTGGGAGCCGTGAGGAGGCCGGCCTACGTGGCCTACTGCATGCACCAGTTCTGCTTTAGGTGCATCCGGCACTGGGCGCGGGGCAGGGAGGACTGCCCCGTGTGCCGCCAGGCCCTGGAGCAGGTGCTGCACTCCGTGCGAGGAGACGATGACTACGAGCTCTTTGTGGTGGGCCTGCCCGCCCGCCTGCGCAGGAGGATGGCCACGGCCAGGGCCCGCAGCCCCTTCCCGCAGCGCCGCTACGACCTGCGCAGGCGGCCGGCCCCCGACCCGCCCGCGGCTGGCAGGAGCGGGCCCGCGGGCACCGGGAGCTCCCAGGGACAGGGAGCAGCTCCAGGGCCCTCCAGGGTCCCAGCCCCAGCAGCTCCTGCAACCGGCACTTCTCAGGAGCCAACCCATGGCACTGGTGCTCCTCCGGACCCGCAGAACGGCAGAGAGTAGCTGTGGCCCCTCTATTGTTTCAATGAACAGTTTGGTGAATGGAAAGAAATCAGTGACTGTGGCCTCTCTCTCTCCCCCAGCCCAAAAATCCAGACTTCTTGACGTGTTGAGCAAAGCTGTATATATTAGTCTTAATAAATTCAGATAGCTGTCCTACAAAGGTGAAGCAACATACCCCTGAACAAACTCCTTAATAAGCTATATAATATCCATGTTCAATATTAATGTGATTAAGATAAGAGAAAATAGAAGATGTCTATTCATACCTTGATTTATACATGCCATAAATCAAAAAAAAGGCATGATGCTCTTTTGCAGTATTTAGGCCATATTGTCCTTTTTAAAAACTGAATCAGAATGTCAAGGAAAAACACATGACCATAAAAGCAGGGCTGAAAACAAGTGTCAGGAAATACACTTTATGTTTGTCTGAATCTGAAAACTAGAAGACATACATATGACATCTAATCTGCGTTGAACTACTTGATTTACAGTATGACTCAGACACCACATGAGATTTCCTTATTATCAGAATAAAGTCTACCAAGAAATCAGAAAATGTCTTCTGTTTTGTATGTCTCTCAGTAATAATAACATTGAGCACTCTGTTTGTTAAGTGTAATTAGTACAGAGTGGAGTTTTACACAGTAGTAAGTGGTAATATAATTACAGATGCAAACTGTCTCCTAACACATAGTTAAGTCAAATTTTGTATGCAGAAGAGTTTGTATTATGGTTGATACATATTCATAAGCAGACACACTTGATGTCATCTCTCAGCTAAAAACTAAAGAAAAACTAACTGTGCACATCCTTCACAATTACTTAAATTTGCCATGAATCCAAATTGGATATTTGTAGTCTTTTTTTCCAAACTAATAGAACTGTGGCCCTTTTAATTCCATGATTGAAGATAGACATCTCTCCATTTTTAATGATTTAAGGTCATTATACATAACCAAGCTCAAAAGAATTTGTTTTATGAATAACATTAAATAAGAGAGACTGATTAAGAACTTGGAAGATCTGTTGCAGCCTAGACAAAATAGATAAACCGTATTAGGGTCAAGAAGTCCCTGGAGCTGTTACTTAGCACCTGGGACAATATTAGGGCCAGTATCAAAGATGCTTGCCCCACTCTCCAGATATTGGCTAATGGCTGCTGTTCCTACTGATGGTTCTGTCCCTGTTGTCTTCCTCTTGTTCTACCTCATTTTCATCTCCAAAAATAAAATAAAAGAGAACAAGAAAAATCCAGGTCAGTTAAGAGATAGCTGATGAAAAAAAGGGAGAAGGGTAAGAGGCTAATTAATAAGATGGGAGGATAACTACAGGTTTTTCTACCGGGACATCTTTTTTTAAAACATCAGACAAACTTATTACATAGGCTGGTTTAAGGGGTGGTGGTGAAAATGAGCAGAAAAAATTCCCTAATATGCAATTGAGAGAGCAGGGTACAACTGGGACTTACCTTGGCTCTGTTGGTAAATTTATCCTTGGGTTTTTGGAGTATATACACAATAAATGGGTATGATCAGTGCATGACAGACACATCTATATTACAGTAGGAATAGACAGAAAATTTGGTTGTATAGATGACTAAAGATATTTCTTCTCAGGAGAACAAATCCAATATATAGATCTCTTTTGCAGTTTGGGAAACTAACCCTGAAAATAGCAGCTTGGAGGCAGCCAATTTTCTACATTTAAATTCATGCAATGCTTAAAAAGTAATAACAACGCTTAGATTTGTAGGACTCCTTTCTTCATGCTCCCAACACATTTTGTCCAGAGAATTTCGTTCTGCTGGCATTTGAGCAGCTGAATTCCACAGAGCAAAAATGTGAACATTCCTTATTTCAAGGTAGAACTGGCAAAGCAATAACAGGCATTGATTTCACATCTGTTCGGCTATTCAGATCAAAAATGTTTCTGCAATCATCCCGTTAAAGAAGAAAAGCATTAGCAGAAGATGTACCTGCCAACTGCAGTTATTCACACTGAGTCAGATCTGTCAGGTTCAGCATCAGATCAGGAAACTCTATTCTTTGAATTGTTTTACCTTAGTTTTTAAGATATAGATAATGTCATTACACCACTTAACTTGATTGTATGTGATCCATATTATGGGTTGACTTACAGGCTGTTTCAAGGAGAGGTGAATCTAAACCTGAGAGCAGGTTCTCAGGCTAGGACACAAATGGAGATCCTTTTCAAAAGCAATTTACGTTTTCTTAGTGGAAACATGGTAGGTAAAATTTAGAAACAAAATAAAACTTCAGAAAAAAGATACCCTAAAAACAATAAAAGACTTAAAACCAGTGAAAGTAATAAAATGGATCTTCACAGATCTCACAGGAAAAGGTGTGGAAATATAGCCATGCAAAGACGTAAAATCAAACACAAATAACTGAGGTTATTAAAATTAGCACCAATAACATTGTGACAAGCTTTAATATGGCATCTTCTGTTCTTATTTCAGTCTTTCTGTTACATCCAATGTAGCTATTCCAGCACATGCTCATTTCCCTATCTGTTCATCAGTAGCTCCGCTTTTGGAACAGATATTCCACGGTTAGATCAGCATTATAGCTCAGCACTGCGTGGCTTGATGCACATCCTACTTATGACCCACACCATGAAGTCTTTGAGCTGGCACATGGCACACACATTACACATCGGAGCCCCAAGAGCTCCTGAGAAGTCTTTAAATCTTTCTCTGGAGAGCTAGGTGTGACTTCTCATCAACTCTGTGAGCACAAACTTTTAGGGCAGCTATACCTAAAAGTACAGCAGAAACTTGTTCTTTCAAACTAGATAAAATTTATGTCCAAATTAATCCTGCATCCTATTAATAGCTATCATGATCTAAGGTAAAGTTGTTTCAGGCCAAAGCTCAGCTACAATTGCAGCAGCAGAATACACCTGTCTGCTTTGTGCTTAGAAAGCTGCAAATGTCTAAAGACTTTACTGTCCTTTATTGTTTGTATCATCACAAGAGGTGCCTGGGACCAAAAACCGAGGTGCTATGAAAACAGAAGGTAAACATAGTAGTTGACAAAATGGTAAACAAAAATAAATTTGATGTGTTGATCATGTGTTAGGAGGAGAGTTGTAAAGGAAAGCTGTGTCTCATAAGTCATCTAGCTGGGGGAGAAAGAAAAGGAAGCCTCCAGAGAGAGCCAAGTCCTGTCTTTGATGCCCTGTGGTGAGCAGGGGAGCCCAGAGGGCCTGGCCAGCAGTGCGGGAGTGTGAGGGCATCCTGTGGGACTTAGTCCATGGGCTAGATGACAACCATGAAAGTGTTTTAAACAACCTAAACTACAGAGAAAGAAGAGAAATAAGAGGAAGATTTTTCTCATAGACAATATGAATTATTAACAGTTAGGTAGGAAGCAAAGAGTAGAAGTAATTCTTGAATTGTAGAAATAATTCAGTTGTTGTAATATAAATTACCATGGGGAGAATTGCTCTCACGCTGCTGTTTCTCAGCATTCTCCTGAAAAATCCAGAAAGTGGAGATGTGCATAAGATATCAAAGTTTGCTAATGATATAATATTATTCAAACTTGTCAAAACTAAATTGACTGCAAAGAATTGCAGAAGGCTTTTGATTGAGACATAAAGCGTCTGATGGAATTTCTATTCAATAAATGCAAAGTCATGCACGCAGGGAAAACACAGTTCTAACTTTATACACAAACAGATGATGATAAGCTTGAAATGAAATATTACCAGTTAGGAGTCTTTGTAGATAATTCTCTGAAAACAGAGTAAACAAATGCAGAAAAGTAGTAGAGCCTTTCTGCTGGATCTTAGGGACAAGGACAACCCTTCAAGAATTAAGAAATTTGTTCACTAGACCTGTACTAACCAGCATTTACAAAATTAACTTTAATTGATGCTAAACCTAGTAAAAAATCATCTGAAATCACAGTTCATGTTCTGGGTAAATGCTTGAGTAGTTTAAATTCATGTCTCTGTTCCTTGGGAAATTTAGGATAAGTATCAAGGAAAAAACTTTATTTCAGTCTAACCTGACAACATGAGGCAAGGTGAACCCTGAGGACTCATGAAAAGACCCAAAAAACCAGTGGGCAGGTTGATTGAGAGGGGTCCATACTGGGACATATGGTAGGGCAAAAACTGATGGAAGCTTGTTTGACTCTGTGCCTCTGACAAGGCGTGTCAGCCAGAAATGCATCTTAAACTCTGTCCTATCAATTCTTTCACACAGAGCAGCATGAATCTAAATAAATGACCATAATAATTCACTTTAGAAAAAGAAGGGCTTTTTTCTCAAGAACCCTCCCCCATCTTATGAGCACAACACACACAAGCACATTTTGCTTGCTCAAAGGGCAGCCATCTCTTCTTCCATGTGCAGCGTAGGGATACTCCTGTGTACCCACTCTGCCCTTGCTGTCTCCCAAACACTGAGCAGAAGCTTGGAGTGCCTGGAATTCTACCTGCATTATTCTTTGACAGGAAGAACTAGAGTGCAACTTCTGTCCAGTGAGCACAAGTTTTTGCCTAAAAAGGTAAAAAAAAAAAAATAAACAGTTTCACAAAAACCATGCAGATTTTGACAGTATCAAAGACTACCAGAGTTGAATGTTTTTGCGTTCATACAAATGTCATTTTGGCTAAAAATAGACTAGCAAAACAAATTCAAACTGATCTCAAAATCTGATCTCTGTGGTACAACAGGATCCCATGGAAGAGCAGTCAATTCAGAATAAACCTATTCAGTCCACTCTTGTGCCAAGTGAGTGCACAACTTTGGCTAACACAGCTAGGGACTTCCTCTGGGGAGTGATCCCAGAAACATTTCTTTCAGCTAAGGAGAAATATGGATCACAGCCACAAGCGGATTTGCTGGGCACTACATGGAAAAAATGTTAGGTACAATCTGATTTTGAGAAAAGCTGCTAAGGACTCTAAAAGTACTCCTAAAAGCAGGTACTACAGCATTTTGGGGAGATATTGAACTGTGCTCAGCAGTCAGAGAATCAGCAGGAGATAGACACCAAAATAACACCCGAGTAGGATCCATTAACTCAGCAAGTGAGCTTTCCATGAAACCAGGCCATTGACCACCTTGGGAATAGACACAAAACACCACAGCCAGCACTGTATTGCTGCCCACTTCCCTTACCTCTGCCAAATGGATCCCATGTTCCAGCCCTCACCTGAACCAGGTCTCCATGTTTTCCAATAGCTAGATGGGCAAATGGGGAGGATGGGGGTGATATCAGAGTTGAAGGTGATTAAGGAATATTGAAAACCTGTTTTTTTTTCTGGAGCTGACCGATATTTCTGAAAAAGGCAGATGCAGCTGAAAGTTGGGCTCAAGCACTTATAGGCAAAAGTAGCTACAGGCACAGACAGGTAACTACAATATTACATGGGAAAAAAAGGAAATATTTACTTAACTTAAATCAGAATCAACAGGCAAGCCAAACAGCATCAGTCCAAATACCACTCAGAAAGAGCTAGAAGCTAAACCAGGCTATCCACTCCAAGTATTAATAGAAATGTTATGTCTTACCTTAACCTTTGGGCAGAAGAGAAAGCATAAATACAAATTCTTGATAGCCTGTGACAGCCTGACCCCATCAAAGCCAAGCAACACATACAGCAATTGTACTGCAGGCAGAGCATTTAGGTCTATTGAAACCTGTGTTCAAAACACAGGCCATTACATGCCTGTGGATGACAAAGGTTTTTTTTTCTCAGGCTATAACTGATCTGTTTACGAGTGTGTGAATCTGAAACATTCCCTTGCAGGGAAAGACAGGTGTGGGTTTGGGGGAGATCCGGTGGATGGCTGTAAACCAGCAAGCTTTTCGAGTTCTGTTCTTCACTTTTTGGGTAAGAACATATGGATACCTCGCCTATGTCAGCTGTGCTTTTGTAATTTTACATACAATATATTTTGCAAACATTTTTAATAATAAAGATATAATACTTTTGTGATGCATTTGAACCAAGTCTTCACCTTTCTGCCCTTAGTTACTGCTTTGCTGCAGGAGATCAAAGTTTTATTGCTAGGAAATCACTGTGCAATCAAAATTTTCCAAATAAAATTTTTTCTTTGAAAATAAAACATTTGTATTAGAAGAGACTTTTTACAATTTACTTTATTCAGTACCTGGCCTTCCAGCAAATGCCTTTCTACCCTACACTGCTTCCCATGAATCAGTTCTAGCATATCAGACATCCCCACCACTGAGTTGCTCGTGAGAGCTAACAAACAGGATCTATGGAAGCCCTACTGGACACTGCACCTCTCCCTGCAAGAAATTCCTCAGGATGCGAACAAACTAAAAAATGTGATAAAGTGTGGCTTTAAAGTGTTATACCTCTTTTATCTACATGATTATTCCTTACTGAACATTAATGGTGACATTGTGTTCCTTCACTGCAAGATCTGTCTGCAATACCTAAGTCTACCTCTCCCACATTTTAAAGAACTTTTTATTGAAAAATTAAGTTAATTCACAGCATCATAATCTGCAGGAAGATTGTCAGAGTTCTCCAACCTGCATTTTTCTCTAAAGAAAAAAATCCCAACCGTTATCTTTTAATCGATGTCATTAGAATTTGTAAAGTCACTACTCAGTTTAAACTGTGTAATTTTTCATTTTCAGTACTTAAAAATTATGATCTTGTGTATTGTTTTTGGTGCAAAAGCACTTTCCAATTTCTCAAAGAAATAACAGAAGAACTTTATAGTCTAAATAAAGAACACTTCAAATGCTCTTTAAATGCATCTATAAACTTCTTTCTTCATGGACCTGATGCTAAATACACTGTCAAATCCATATGGGAATAAATGAGAATTTAAGAACACTAAGTAGAAGCCATAGCATATAACTACCTCGAATGAAGTAAGAATATTATACATGTATTTTCTCTTGCTGTCAGTCAAGATGGGAACTCACCTAGTTCAATTCTGCCTTTGAGTTCATATCCTTATTTTATGTGTTTACAATACCTGCTCAAGGATCATAAAATAATTTGTTAGGGAAAAAAACCCATTCACCTTACACAGGTTGCTGGTGCATGATATCAATAACAAGAATATTTGCAGCTCTCCATTCTGACCCCTCAGAGGCTGCTCTCCAGATTCCCTGCCATACACGAAGTCACCAGTGTTCAAATCACACCATGTCCTCCCATGGTCCACCATGGCCTTATGTCTCAACATGGCAGGAGAATGTTGAAGGCAATTGCTAACCTCCAAATTTTATTTCTGCAGTTAATTACAGGGAGTGTGTTTTAGAGCTGGTACAATTAGCATGGGCTCAAATATGACATTGATGTGGAGCTGGATAAAGCAAGACAACAGTGAGAGGAGAGTGTTTTCATTGACTTAAGGACATTTCCACGGTTCACATCCTTTCCCCAGGATAAGGCTATCTTTCAGATGCTCAGAGATTTGGGGATGACCATTGCCATGCTGTAGAAGCAGCAAATATAAAGATAAGGCCATAATTATATATATAAGCTGTAGTGCACTGCTCCATGGAAACTGTCAGTAGGTTTCCAAGGCAGCCAAATCAAGAAAAGAGCAAGGCTTTAAAAGAGTGAAGTATAAAGAGCAACAGCTAACAGCTTGATGTGCTAGGAGGTAAATTCTGGAAAGTGCTTAAACCCCATTGGAAGTCAATGGCAGTTGTGCTCTTAAATCACTGAGGACTTTCTGAAAAGCCCAGCCAGAAGCACCGGGGCTTGGTGTGTGTGACTGATTGTTCATTGTCCAACACAGCTGTCCTCTAGCTGCACTTTCATTCTACCCTGTGCTCTGCTCTGGGGCTGCTCCCCTCTCTTCTTTCTCCACAAATGCTGTGCTTCAGGGGTCTGTTACTCCTCCTTGTCCTCCTTTTCCTCTCTCCAGCCTTCATATCCATCTCCCCAGCTTTACATCCATCAAACAGCCCAGCAGCTGTATGGCCTTTCTGACAGCTGGGAATGTGATGCCAAAGCAGTGCCTGCTCTAAGGGCCAATCACCAAAGAAGGTTTAGGGTGGCAGTGAATGGCAGCTTTGATTCATTCCTATCTCACAGACGTTTCTGCATATCAGCCTGAGCTGGCAACAAAAGGAGGGAGAGCCACACTGGTAAGCACAGCTAATGTGGTCCCTAACAAGGGCTCTGAGGAAGTGAAGAAGCAGAACTCTTTTTTTTCCTATAAGAAATAATTCAAGGGTAGCTTGTTATTTTGGAGGCTGGTCCTACCAAACTGAACTGACCTTGAGCACTGCATTGCTTTCCAAGCTTTCAGCCTTTCCATTTACGTTAGAAGAGAACAAAACACTCCAGTGTGCCAGGGCACATGACATCTCAGCAGAAGATGCAAGCAGCCTAAAAGCTCCGGTATTTTTTAGCAAAGCAATTGGAAAATGCCAAAGCAATAAGAAGTCTTCTTGAAAAAAGCACAAACCAAGATATAAGTTTAATATGCAATTAAATCATCTTTGTAACATAAACATGCACTAGGTGAGATTTATAAGCTTATTATACTCTAAAACCAGAAAACAACCCCCAAAATACAACAGTTATTTCATTCATACTTGTCAAAGCCGATAAACTATGCAATAGGAATTCTCTTCAAGCCACTTTTTAAGACTTTGGCAATGAAATACAAAAAATAACACTAAGCCAATACATAATCAATTATATGAAGTCTTTTTTACCCACTTTTTGTGTCTGGAAATTTCCAGGCAGTGAAATCTCCTTAGAGATCAAAATGTAATAAGTCTTCTATGGCAGTTGCCAAAGAAAAGTACAGACCCAATATATTAACCGAAAGTCTTTTGAGCATGGATAGAAAAATTTCCCCTTCCCCCTCAAACAGAACTGGAGTTTGGTTTTCAGTGCATTTGTCACTCTAGGTGTAGTCTGAAAACAATGAATATAACCATTTTAAAACTAAATGCTCTCAATATCTATTAAGGAAATAAACATGTCAAGATAATTTCCTTAATTTAGAGAATAACTAAGATTTAAAACTAGTGATTTATGTAGTTGATTTATAGTGAAATTTTCCTCCTATGAAGAGATGTTTTTTTACTGAGAAAGATAAATATATATTTATGTTCTGGGCTTCAGCTGAAAATTGTTCTCTCTCTTCACAAAGTTTGTGTGAAGAGAGAATCCTCCTTCAGGACACCGACCCAGTGAAATCCCCAAGGGAGGCTTTAACTATAGAGACATCATGCAGATTATCTTTCTGTTCTCAGATATGAGGATATAAGAATTTAATTACAATTAATGCAGAAAGTAGCAAAAATCAAGAGGCTTGACTGAGAATCAGTGAGGGACAGTGGCTTCTCTTCTTGCTTTTAGTAGTGAGATTTGTTGCCCCGAGCTCTTATTTCAAAAGGATTCAACCTATTTTCACAGCAGTATTTTCTGAAGCTTTTCTGGGGGAAGGGCTATGCTTCACACATTTATTTCACTGTTACTGAGAGGTTTCTGAGGTAAGTTTTTAGAAAAAACGTCAAGAGATACTATTTGGATTTTTATTAATATTAAAATAATAATGCAACAAGCAGCATCATAACAACTTTAGTTAAACCCCATATCTCTAACCCAGGATGATTGTGGCAACGGCTTGTACATGTTTGCAACTTGCTGCACTTTCAGGTCAAGATGATCTGAGAAACACATCCACAGCACCAGCGTGTGGAATTCAGCATGCCTGAAAGCTCTCTGCTCCCTAATCTACAGGATCAATGAAGCAAACATAATTTATGTCATAAACTCAGATCATTAGTGTCTTTCACAATGCCAAAACTTGCAGAAGTCACGAGTCCGCCACAGCTGTTGTTGCGTGGGTATCAGATTTTCTGGGGACAGGAGGAGGAGGGAAGGGCAGAGACATGGAGGAAGATGTGTCCCCTGTGAGGAAATAGTGGAGCTCCATGGGACATGCCAAGTGCTGCTGATCCCAGATACTGGGCAGCAAAGTCCACAGTATTGGAAACCAACAGAAACCTCTCCCAAATTTTAGATATGTAACACTGCCCTCCTGTACCCGTCTGAATAAAAAGTGTTACCAGACCGAGGGCAGGAAAGCATCCAGCCAGCAACGAATGGGAAAAATGGCCCTGGGACCACAAGGATGGTTTTTATCCAAAGATGCTGAATGAGATTAGTCTGTTTACATGATGATTGACCACGGGGCTCCAAGGAAGAAAGGCTTGGACCACCAGAAAGACTGGACTATGGGTCACCATCCCAGAGGGCCAGCCAAGTGAGGCAAAGGAGATGCAATCCTGAGGGAGAGGGCTGAAGGAGCCTGGTAAAATATGGGTGCCTTTATCACTTCTAAGCCACTCCGGTACAGGCTGCACTTTCCACAGCTCTATGTTTCTTTTGGGACTTGACTAATGACATCCTAAAGGTCTTAACCCATGAATAATCCCCAGTCTGGCTTTCTATGAAGGTCATACTCCCTGTTTTCACACTTTACCCTTGAAGTCTGATAAACTGCAGTGATCAAGTAAAACTTATTTATAAATCTACTTATTATTTAAAGTTATAACTCCCACCAGGCTTTTAGGTCACTTTTTATTTTCAATTCCTTGCCCGTCTTCAGACATTATCTTTGAGATGTGATGAATTTGCCTGGCAAAGAAAATAGTTTTGTCTAAATTTTTAATACAGTTATATTGACCTTTTTCTTCAAGCACAGATAAGGCACTTAGAGTTATCTCTTCTGTCATACATTATCATCTTTTCAGAGAAGTAGTTTTGAGAAGCTGAGATAGATGTTTTAGTTTGCATTTTCTTTAAAGTCTTGAGTGTGAGGTGAGGAAATTAGGCACACTGTAAATGTATACTGAACTAACTATGTAGAAGCATTACACAGAAAACAAAAAATTGAAAATAGAAGACTATCAGCCATTATAAAAGTGTCACAAAAGTCAGAAAAAATTGTTGATTTCCAATGTCTTATTCTTTTCAGCTCCCTGGTACCTTAGGATCATTTTCTATAGAAATTATAGCTTTTAATGTGGTTTTCTTTTCTATTAAATTTTAAAAGAAATAAGTAGGGAGGTTTTTTAGATTTTTTGAGAACATAATTTCACTCCTTTTTCTTCTCAAACTATTTCAACCATTTATCATCTGACTTTTCTCCATGTGTATTGAATTAATTATTTTTTTCACTGTTTCTAGTACATCTGAAAGTCCTTCATCATATTTTTTTTCCTTCATTAAATTCCTCCAAGTGTTGTTGGTTCCTCACTCCTTTCACTGTGATCAAATAAATATCTACATTTGAAACAATATACCCACCACAATAAAATCTCTGATTTTCTCCCAACACACAACATTTTCATGTGTTGCTCTCCCTATTTGGAAGTACCCAAAGCAGACTGAGTGCATGCAAGAGAGCAGAAATAGGAATAATGTATCCATAAGAAAGCAAAGGGAATCCAGGGAGGCAATCACTTAAATTTACATTGGTTGTGGTGGCAAAGAAAAACCTACATTTGAAACATACACTGAATAAAGAGGTAAACCCTATTTGCTTGGCATAATACAAAATCATGTTGTGTCACTATATTAGGAGTAGCTTGGAGCAGGACTCTGTTCCTGTGGCACTTGTGGGACCCCCAGGACGTCCTTGCTCCTGCCTGCCAACCTGATCTGACCCTGCTTATTGCCTGGCCCTTCCCCACTGGCAGTGTGTATCCAAGCAGGATGCTGTGAAAAATTAATTACCTGCTGAAAGAATCAGCTTTGGAAACATAACAGGTATAATTCACTTGGAAAACAGGTGGGCTGCTAGTGCAGGGTTCAGGTCCTTGCGCAGGCAAGGAAGGACCTCAGTTTCATTGCCTACCATCATCATTATGAAGTGGATACCAGATACTCTGGCTAGAGAGTGTATTGGAAATCTAAAAATAAAAAGTATTTCTTTTCTGTAAATTTAAATGGGCAACAGAATATATTTTGTAATTTTGGAGGTATTTGATCTGTCAGTGTACAAAGTCTATCCTAGACAAATACGTTGGGCAGTGCAACATAAAAATGGGTGCTTAAACACATGAATGGATGGATTTTCCCAAAGACTGCATACATTATAAAAAATTAAATATTTCGGTCATTTAATTTAAAGTTGGATCATTTACATCCTCATAGAAATGATTAATTTGGAAAATACTTAAATATTCCACCATCAAATGAAGGCTAATTTTTTTTTCCATAATTGTCACAATGACAACTGACTTGAAATGTTTTAATTATTTCCCTATAAATAACTTTAAGCTGTGGAAGAAATACACTGCATGTAATGTGTCTTGGCTTATAAAATAATTACACCATACTGGAATGAGGACTGAATCTGCTGCAACAGCTTGTAAAGTCTCATATGGTGTGCAGAGTCTTCTTTGGGTTGTAAAACCTAACCACATTCTTTGGCTAAATCCCTGTGGCCTCCAAGGCACTGCTTAACTCAAGGGCTATATTGCATCGTGACTGAAACACTATTTTCAAGTGGGCAGGATCTGACTGATCCATTATAGCACCAGAGTTCTCCCAACACAGCTCATGACCTTTTTCTCAGAAGTTGCCACCTCAACTGTGCTGTATGGGGATATGGAAAGAGTAAAAAGCTTTGATACAAAGGAAACATGCTGCAATGTCCGCCTGCTGCAGCAGAAGCAGACAGCTCATATCTTGCAGAGTGTAACTCCCTGCCAGATGAACCCTCTCACAGTAGGGCCCAGATAATCTGACCCCTGAAGAGACCCATTACCTAAGGTCTTTCAAGTTACCAGATGAGCCACAAGAGCTGAAGGCTCTGCACAGAAGGACCCAGCTCATGGAAACCTTCACAGACTCCCTGCGAGGAACACAATTTCCCTCATGAAACCACAGCACCGACTGCATGGTTGACAACTACTGTGACCCAGGATGCCCTCAGCACACATAATTGTAGCTACTCATCTTGGTAATTTCTACTATTATTACAGAACATTCTGTTCCATATTTATCACCCATGGCACCAAGTAAGAGTCTGACATAAGTGGCTGAAACACTGCAGGATGGGCAGTCAGCAGTGACTGTGGGGCACTAAGGAGAAGTTCCAGACTCTTAAGAGAACTGGATATATATTGTCTTAATATTTTAAAAATGCCCTCAAACCTCTTCAGCAACAAGCTTGTCCAAAATTCCCATTTGCTACTGGTTATTGCAGCCTGCTGACTGGAAACAACTATAGATCCTCAATTACCATATTGTAAAAGGAAAAGTAAGAAACCCAAAAACAGGCATCAGTGTCACAAGCAGCTGCTACTTTGCATGAATTTTTCCTCCTCTACATGATGAATATTATAAGAAAAATAATAAAAGTGTGACTCATAAGAATGAGTCACAAATGTGTGACATGGCATGTATGTAATGGTTGTGCTGGCCCAGGAAAGACTGGTCTTCTGGCTTGCCCTTGCATTGAAACAAAACACACCCCAGTGCTAGAAATTCTGACTTTGAAACAAATTAGTACATCCAAATACCAAGACATGTTAAGACATATATATATATGTATATTTTTTACTTTAGAGAGAAATGGCTAGAGCGAAAAAAATCCTACTGAGTGACTGAAGGAAGACAGCCAAAGGCTGTTCTGAAAAGCAATGTCATTGTTGTGTAATGTTTTGCTGAAATTTCAGTTCTGACTTCATTTATTGCTTTTCTAAAATGAGTGTTAAGGAAATATTTTTGTTTGCTGTATTAATTATCAACTTTTCCATATCTTCTGATTCTGTTCATTGGAACATTTTGCTCTTCCCCACTTTTCCCTGTCTTGTACGGTTCTACCCTTACCTTACCCCCAGCTTGAGTTTAGGAAGGAAAGAAATATTTTTCCTAAGTATAAGAAGTTCTGGCAGATGTAGCTAAGGTGACTAGCAAACCATAAAATAAGTTTATTGTGCTTAGTAAAGCAACCATCCTCCACTCATATTCTTATTTCCATTCCTGTGATGTGTTACCTTGAACACAGACCAGTTGAATTTCAGAATATTTTGGTTCTGAATCTCATGGGACAATTTGTTCTGAATTTTTATGGACTGACTCAGCAGACACTTCAGCAGAGTAAGGACAAAAACCTGTGGGGTTGAGTTCATTCAACAAGTTAATTAGATGAAAAAGAAGGATGCTGATTGGTATTCCAGTGGACTAGAGATAACTATTGTTTTTGTAAAAAGCTACTGCTCTGGTCAATGCTACTGCATTTACCAGCAGAAATTTGGTCTACCCAAATAATATTCTAGCACATTTTATTTCACTCACCTGTTTCAAATCTGCATTAGTGCCAGTTGCTGAACACTGAACCGCTGCTGTTCCCACCATAGTCAGAGGGGGTAAATACAGACCACAAGTTAAACAGGAAAGGGCATAAATTATAGGGGCACAAGGACAGCTACAGTAACCATGAAAACGGGGAAAGTGATCTGTTGTTTATATGCAATGCCTAAAAACATTTCCTATTTTCCATGGACACTTGAGGGAGTCAAAGATTTTCATATAGACTTTTGTTGTCCAAATAGTAAAGATTTTTTAAAATTATTTTTACTTTTCAGTTCATTCCCTCAAGGTTCGGCTGCATCATTGCTGTGACTGCTATCCTCTGTGTTAATGAGAATTTCTATTAGCCTTGGAAAGCTGCACTCAGCAGCACTGTCTGTCTGCCATTGGCATTGCTCTTGCTTGGATACCCACTGCCTGGAACTTACACCTGTCTGATCTCACTAGTTCAGCACAGCAGCCACCCAGTTTGGGCTAAATCTTTAATGCATTCAGCTTAGAGCAGCTCTGCATTTCCAGTGCAGGGTTTGTCTCATTACTTGTTAATTGAATCTCCTTTGCTGTAATATATGACCTAACAGCAATAGCAAATCTCAAACCTCAGCACACACAGGCTCGGTTAATGAATACAGAGTAAACTAAATTGCTTTTTTGTGTTTAATCACCATCAGGAAGTTTTTGGTCCTGTGATCTGAAGGCAGCTTCCCTGTTGACTTAACTCCCGATTAGTTGTGAGGTACCTCATCCTTTTACTTAACCTTGCTGATTATGAAAGCCCTTATGTGCCTCTTTTTCCCCCCTGCAGAGCAGAAATTCCTTTGAACTTGAACATACTGTTGCAGGAAGCTAGGCAAAGAGCAGTCATGTTTCTCCTCTCAGGCACTTTTATGGTACCTCTACTCTTTCCCCTGACACCTCATGCTGGAATCACATCCGGAGGTCAGGATGAAGGAAGTCCTAGAGGTGACTCAGTTATCTGCTGCCAAATGGTTTCCCATGATAACAAAGCCTCCACTGTCAATTAGTAATTTAAAGAACCTGCTTTTCACTCTGCCCAAAGTTATAAGTCTAAAAACAGTTGACTTTAATGATATTCCTGCAGCTTTGTTAGCAAATTGTAAGATTTCTATTTACTTTTGTCCTGGAAGTTTAGAAAACAGGAAAATATTTTGCATAATATACTCAAATAGAAGCATAATCTATATTTTTTGCTGTGATTTGAAACATTCAGAATGACAGACCACTCTGTTCACCTTTAAACATGTTGTGTTCTATTTTGTGCTACACTTCCTCCTCCCTCCTTGACTCTTATACATACTTGGATGAGGAAGAATTCACTAAATTAACATTTCATAGGCTGGGGTAAACCCTAGCTTGGGTTTTAGGAGAGATTGATAAAGAGGATAGATTTTAAAATCTTCTCAGTATAGATAGAGAATATTTTTACTTTCAGAGCATACACCAGGGAGATTAATTTCATCGTGTGCTACTATATTTTCAGCAGAACCTTAGTATTGTGGTGCAGCAGGTGCTGACATTAAATTGACAAAATCTACATTCAGCCAGTGAAAGCCATCTCAAGCTGATAAATATTTAGAAACACTTACTCAAAAATTAAGTACAAGAACTTATATTGTCTTCAACTTTAATTTCAAAGATTTGATCTGTTTAAGAACACTCCCTGTGTGTACTTCTCCTTTCGAAAGTACATGCAGAGTTACTTACAAAAGCCGCATAATGAATTATAGGAAAAATGAGTATCTGCTGAAGAATGATATTAAAAAACCCATCTAGACTAGTTTGGCAGCTATCTGTAGTGATAAGAGGAATGAAAAGGGCTTCCTCCATCACTGGCAACCTCACCCAAGATGTAGCTCCTGCTCACTGATGGCCCTCACAGTCCTGCAGGACCCCATGACCAAGTGGCTGCCCTTCCTCAGGCAGCTCATCTACTCAGTTTAGCAGAAAGCAGGGCAAGGAGCATAATTCAGTAGCCTTAGTACAGAGGTGTGAAGCTGAGGCAAAAAGACACACAGATACTTTCCGCCTCACCCAGAGTAAAAGGTAGATGCAGGTGAATGATGTTACTCCATTCCTTGTTCGGGCAATTACTCCCTGTCAGTGGTGATATGTTGGCTGTTTATGAAACAAAGAACAAAAACATGTTTCCCTAGTATGATCATACTCCTTTTCCCAATAGGAATTTAAGTGCCATCTGCCAGCTTCTGTTGCCACAAAGCTGGACAAACCCAAGGTACAGGAACAGGTGAAAGAAAACTGAAAGTAGAACACCACCTCCTACCTCCACGTCTGCACAGCCTGAACTGTTAGCAGTGGTTAACTGTACTTTAAAAAGGAAAGAACTAACTCAGTAAGAGATTAAAAGGTTAAATGATCAGCTTAAATAAAGAGAATGAAACAATCTTTTTTTTTTTTTAATTGAAAAAGCATTGAGTTTCAAGTGTTGCAACCCATGTACAGAAACCCTAGTACTTTAAATGAAATAAGTGAAAATTTAGCAAGTACACTTGTCCTTGGCTGTTTTCCAAGACATCTCAGCTGTTGCAGTGAATTTAAAATGTGAAATGAATCAAATATATGAGAATGGATCTGTCATAAGTTATAATTTTCTTCTTTAAATAATGAACAAAACTCCAACTTACCCTGGGAAAATGCCCCATTTTTCATACAACTTTTAGGAGTCATTTCCCAGCTGTGTCTCCTAGCACAAAAGCCTCCAGCTTTCCAGATTCAAGTACTCAGCTTTAATTTAGATATATCTGGACCATGCATGTTCTAGGTGTAAAATGAACAAAATAGGAAGGCTCGAGAAAATGAGGCACTTGAACAAGCTACCTTCATTTGCAGGCTTGTCTGGGATATCCTCTGCTTTAGGGACCGACTGCTGCTCTTTTTGGATGGACACATAAAATACGTGTTGGGAAAAGTAGACTAGATAAGTTTGGATCTTTCATTGATGAACTGATAAAATAATGAAATTTGAAGTGAAATTATTTAGTTTCTTCATTTATTTTTTCATTCCATGTTTTTCAAAGAATGAAGTGAGCACCACAGTGACCAAGAAACCTTTTCCATTATGGTAAACTCAAGCAACAACTGCTATGCAAAAGCAAAAGTTAAATCAGAAGAGGATACAAAACACAAGGTGAGAAAAAGATTCTGTATGTACTGCCAGAGAAATGCTCTCCAAATGAGATAACACAGCATAAAAATCCTTAATTTTTAATATGCCCAGGGTTCAGGCTATGTACATTGTCCAGCATGAAAGCTTATTGAAAACAAATCTTGTTTAAGTCAAGGAAATGCTCTGAAATTTCTCTGTGAAGGGATAATAAAAATTGTGCATATATTGTACCCTAAGGGCAGCTTCAAACTTCATCCCCAGCTTTTGTTGTAGAAAATGTCCTTCCTGCTTTACTAAACTAATTTCAACAAGCCCAAAAGGTATTTAGATGTGAGGTCATGAGAGCTGGGAGCCTCAATGGAGAAAATGATAGATCATGGGGTTGAGTTTAAATCAATTGAAAAAACCTAAAACCAAAGCTAACCAACTGACAAAAAACAAAAGAGACATATTCTTTAGAACACCTTCAGAAATTAAATTTTACAATGTTAAAAATATGTAATTTTTTGTTGAACTAAGAAAAGCTTAATTCCAAGATAATTAGTGCTCTACAATCTCATTTTATGTCCTTTTAATTATATTTATTAAAACAGAGGGCATCCCATTTATATATATATACACACAGAACACTAAACACTATTAAGAATTTAACTGATTACAGTAATATTCCTACTTTCTTGTATCTTGGCAAAACTATTTTTCTCTTTCATTGCTTCAGTGTCTCTTCACGGTTGCTGCAGTAACAAAGCAATTTTCTGATAAATTCATCAGGAAAAGTGCACTACAGAGAACACATATAACTCTAAACCTGTCAGACCATCACAATTGTAATGCAGTTATTCTCCTGGGGGATAAAAGGAAAATTACATAATGTAATTGCACAGAGTGAAAGATCAGTTACCATAATTTTATGCTACCAAACCCCACTTTCTTAGAGGTGCTCAGCATGGGGAGATGCTCCCTTATGGACAATATAGATCATCTCAAGATGTATGAACCACAATGTCAACTAGGCTGACAAATCAAGGTTTCTGGTGCACTTGAACCACTAAAGATTATGGATGAAGGAAAAGTTTTACAATAAAATTCATCTTCCAGGTTGTAGTGAACATTTTGCTAACAAAATTAAATACTGCAGTCTCCTTAATTCAATTATTTTGGGGATATTCAAAATCTATAGCATAATTGAAAGTGTAATCACTGTAGTTAAGCTTAAGATTTATCCTGTAAATCTTGAAACCTACAATACCTGAAACGTATAGCAAATCCTGGATAATGGGAATAAGAAACTGTATTTTAAACAGGTTATATGAACCCTCCTTTACTTGTTAAAGGAAATACAAAACATGATGAAGAATGCTGAAAATACTGATTTTTAAACTGCCTTATGTTGCCTTTCCTTCTTCCCCTGATACCATGAGAGGTTCCTAAAATGTCTTTTCGAGTAAGTATAGACTAAGTAGTTTTGATTTACTAAACAAAGAAATACCTACAGGATCTCATATTTTCTATAAAAAAACCAGCATTATCCCTTATTTTGGCATTCTACACAGTTTAGCTGTGTATAAATCTGGTCTTTGTGATTTTTTTACATTTGACTGTTTGGTTTACAATTTTTAATTATGACCCAAGACTTTTAAAACAAATGATTTGTTTAGGATCTCCTGTTCTTAAAAAAAAGACCTTCAGTATAGTTCAAGACAAGAACTATTTCTCTCAATAGACAATATGGATGTAAAGCTTGAAAAGGTTGAGAATCTACTGATGTACTGAAAGCAGATAATTGCACTGAATTTTTTGTCTGCCAAAAAGAGAAGGTGGCATAAGACGTAAGTTTGTCACAATACTAAAGGGGCACAGATTTCGTAACGTAAAAAATAAAGAGAGAAATTGAGATGGCTGTAGTCAGGTCAGAAGTCCTCAGGTCAGAAGTGTAAAAGGACCTTTCTGGCAGTCGTTTGCATGAGACTGAAAGTTTATGATGAATCTGCATGCGTGGAAGGTTGGCACCACATTTGAACTGATGAACCGGCTTTTGACATGGTCTTTAACACAGTAAAATGGAAAGTGCCCTGAACTAGGAAAGGCCGCTAGGTCCATCACAGATTTACTCAACAGGAGTAATATTTTCCAGTCAGAGGGAAAAAAAATGTTTGTCCCAAATACTTATTTTGATTTGATAATTCCACAAGGTCTTCTATTTGTATTTCATACTGGTTTTGTGTTTATCCCCAAAGGCATATTTTTTCCATACAAACTGACACAGAAAGCTTGTCAACATTGCATGTCTAAGTGGAAAAGCAAACATTAAAATTTCTGACATGACTTCCTTTATGCCAACGTCACATTAGTTCTAGACTTCTGCTCTCTGTGTATTGGTTTGTATAGATTCGACAAATTATTAGTTGGAGGAACACACATTTTGGTATTAAACAATGATTTAATACCAAGTCCTTGCCTCACAAAGATTACTACAACATTTTTACTTCCACATTAAACAAAAGTGTCAAATAGTCACAACTAAGATTGTTGCATATTCCTGAATTCCCATCTGTATGGTCAATTTGCATCATTTATTTCAGTTTGTTTTAGAAAATACTCTGCTGCAGTGTTAGGCACTAGATGGAAAGTGTATCAAAGTGCTGTTCACTAGTCAATGACCATCTGGCATTTCCAGTAGGTTGAGAACTGGTGGGATTTCTGTCTTGCATCAAGTGCATCTTCAGGATTTGGATTCTGGCAAAGATTTTGCTTTCTCTTTGGGAGACGTTCAATGCAGTACAGGTGTGGATGTACCATATCCATCTATATGGACACACTTTCATGGACAAACAATGTGAAATAGCAGTGTGGCAATTGGTCTTCGTTCCAAGGATATGTTGACACTCGGCAGTTAACTCAGTGATGCAAACCTTTCTAACAATCATCCTCAAATAATAGATGCAGGCATTCATACCAGGAATAGGTCTGGGGTTATGTACAGGGTATCTTGTGGTTGACATGTGTTAGCTTCAATATGACCTCATCACTTCACATTAGCTGCTCTCCTTTAGAAATAACATTCCTGAAAGAAGATAAAGGAGAATGAGTCATAGAATAGTCATTTCAAGAAATACACACCTATCAGCGTTTGAGGAAGGTTTTAGATGCAAGTATGAATATTTGACTTGCAATTCGGATTTTCAAGACTGATCCATTAACAACTTCTGCATATTCTGATGTACTATTTTGACACTCGTACTGAGCTCTTCAAAAGGCACTCACTCACCTCTTCCATCAGTGTCTGTGAGACACAGTGTTCCAAGTGTATCTTATAAATAAAGTATCATCTAAGTGCTGTTCAAATTTGCAAGTCATTAAATGCTTCTGGAGCTGTTCAACTTAGAGGCATCAGCTTCTCACCTGCACGAGAGTTTAGCGGGAGATAAGCTACCAGCTGTGTCCTGCTCATCTGATTTGGGGAAAGGAGGAGGAGCAATGTAATCAAGAACTGCTCTTGCCACTCCTGCCTACTCCAGTGGACTGATTTACTCCAGTCTTGGAGAGGATTAGCCGTTTTGCAAGCCACATCTTATCAACCTCTAAAATTAGGAGACTGAGTGGGAATCTTGAGTTTTAGCAGAAAGTCTCTAGACATCATGTTTGTGGAGTAAAGCTCAAAATTGTGAAGCAAAAACCTCCTAAAAGCTCACAAACCAAAGGCAGCTTAGCTCAATAAATAGCTCTTCACTGCCTGAGATTAGCAATACATGTTAGAAACTAGTGATAAAAGATACTGGCTATGTTATTAGGGAGCACTCCTCTATGAGAAACACATTTTTATTTCAGTCAGCCCCCCTTCTGCTCATATCTCCCTGTTTGTGTTAATGTCATTTTGAGAAATACCATTTTCAGAGAGACTGTTTCTGTGGTTGATAATTGTGTGTGGCAGATATCAGATACCTGACCCATATTTAGGTCAGTTTTGGAAATACAACTGGTCTGTAAGAACAAAATGACTCTGTTATTAAAAGCATAATTATCCAAATATGTCAAGGAGGAGGACGAGTGATAAAAACCTCTGGAATTCTCCTAGACAAGGTACAAGACTATGATTCCGACATAAGTTTTTGTTATTAAAGGTAGGTCTCATTTAAGTGCCACTTTTCAGATGACAGGGACAAGCTCAATGAAAACCTACATTTAAAATGGAAAGAATGTCAGAGAAATGCAAGCATCCATTTCCAATACCCATAAGTTCTGTTTATACTTGTGCCAGCATAAACACAACTTCAAATACCATCCACAGATACTTTCTCTGTTACATACTCAATAGAAACGACAGCAAATGGTCCCAGAAAATACCTCTGGGTGGCACACAAATTTTTGTATAACCTTGAATAGAACCTTGGCTTATTTTTTGTTATAAGCTATCATAAACTGCACTCAGTTTAGCTAAACTGAAAGCACAAGTTTGCCATCCAGATTTAGAAAAATGAAGATGAAGGTTAAGAAGATTAATGAGTTTAGCAAGTTGGCAAAACAGAAATGTGTGTACAATATAACCAATGTTGTAGAGCATTCATGTTTTTAGCTACTTCATATCCCCCATTAAGTGTGACTCTAGAGAAATGTTACCACATCTGTATAGATGGAGACTGAGTGATATCACTAAAAGTTAGTAATGCTTAGGCATGTTTCCACCATTAAGTTTAGATCTATCAGCTATGCTTCATCTTGACTCCTTCTACCACATAAGAAATTGAGTACTTAATTAGTATTTGGTTTTGATCTTTTGTGATAACTTTACTCAAGATGGAATCACTGTATATCTAAAACAATGTCCTGGAAATCCCAACAAATGGGAAAAACAGTGTCATGCCAAGCCTTTCCATGATAAGCAGAAGTATTGGGGTGAACTTCTGAAGGAACAGAGAAAGGAAAATATGAACAGTGACATGGTTATGTCAGCACTCCTAATAGTTTAGAACAGACTGAGATGAAACAAAGAAGAAATTACTGTTGCACATCTTGCAACCAATTTTGCTCTCTGTGCATGCTCATGCAGGACATTTGTTCACTGTGGTAGAGATCTAGATAATACATCTTCAGAATGACAAACTATTCCACTAATATTGTGTAAAAACTGATGTTTCCTTCCCTTCCTTTCTCTTCTCTCTTGGACATCTTTAGCAGTAAAAGTGCTTCAAAGCACTGGAACATTAAAGTTTTTGCAGCAAGTTTGTTTAAAAATGTATCAATATGTTTTTCAGCATTGGAATATTCACAAGCTCAGGTTTCTAACATATGGATATTTCTGCACCACTTCTTTTGTGATGAAGACGTCCCATATACTTAAAAATAAACCTGCAAATGAACAGGTGTAGCACATCGCAGTATGATTTGCAATAATTTCAAATATAGAGTGGGATGTACTCATTGCATCTACAGAGCAGGAGTAACGAGGAGGGAAAAGGAAAATAATTGTGTTTCTAGCCTCTTCTTTCCCTTGTATTTATTATTACCACAGTTTTAAATTTGTTGTCCCTCTGCAACCAAATTCAGGCTATTTAATGTTTATTAAATAGACCATACCAATGAAATACACAGATTCTGCAGTACTTTAGTATTTTTTATAAAATCTCTTAATTCTGACAATCAGGATTAATAGTCCTGGGTCCAGGACTTGTTTTTTAAAGTCTTGTCTTCTACACTCTATTCTTGGTGATTCTGGGAGGTAAGGATATGAGACATGCAGGGAATTAATTCTATTTACCTTGTCCTGTAAGCTAAGGAAAAATGTCTTGATCCTTTTTAATCCTTGAAACTGACATTTCCGTAAAAGCCAATTCATACAAATCCCAGTAACTGAGTTTACTAATTACAGCTGTATGATATTCACACTTTGAAGAACATAACTGAAAAGCAGAGATTAAGGCTGTTTGTTTTTTGTTTAAATAAACTAAACAACCACCTCTTAACCTCAGTTGTCTCTAAAGTTTCAGAGAATCAGAGCAGAAAATCAGTAGCACACCAAGTTTGTTTCCTAGGTGGCTAATTTTCATTCAGCTTGAGAAGCAGCCTGGATATGGAAGACAGGTATTCTTTAGTCAATAAAGTACTGAGAAGAATCTCAAGAGAAAGCTGAGAAAGAATTACTCCCTACTGCCAAGCAATAAAATCAAATGTGTGTTGTGCTCTTTTTTCTGGAGTTGCAAGTGGTATCTCAAAAGATAACATCCTCTCTCTCAGAGAAAGGCTTCCTTCATGTTTCCAGAATTTGCTGATTTCTTCTCTCTTCAAATTAAATTGCTGTCTTTGAACATCCAACACAAGAGATTGAATGTTGTGCAACTAGAAGACTATGCCTTTAAGTCTTTCTTCTAAAGCTACACTACAATGTCAAAACAACACTTATGAAAAATATGTACGGCGTGTTTTATTTTTGATTGTAGTTAACTTTTGGCCTTCTGGTGCTTAAATCTAGCAGAAAACACAGAAACNCCCTGAGCACACTCTGTTGCTGGTTTGATTCACCTGCTTGAGCATTCTCAGGCTGCGGTGATCAGGCCTCTTGTTGAGGTCTGGCAGGAGCCATTTTGGTTTTGAAAGCCATAGTGCACACTTATTATGAAAACCATAATGCATATCTAAAAAATATGACTGGAGGCATTTGATATTACCTTTTCTCATTCAGATGTTTCAATCACATATCCCAGACATCTTTAGCTACTGCACCACTAGTAGTATCATGGAGCAGTTTTAGAGCAGGAGAACTGGGCGATTTTTGGATGACACTAAACCAGGAAATCTGCTTCAAATTTGCAATTTTCTGCAATTACTGACTCAGTGCCTGGGAACAGACTGGAGCTAATCTGAAGTAATACCCCTAAGCCCATACAGCATGGGACACTGGGTTTTCAGCTTTAGATCTTCTCCTAATGCACCCTGCTGGTTGTTAGCACACACTTGGTCGTTGTGGGGCTCTTGCTCAGTTGCCACCTTGCTCCCACAGAAATCTGGAATCACACCATGATTTCTCCCTGGGCACCCTGTCAGCTCAGCAGTGCTGGTAAGAGCTCCAGGAGGAAACTGGTTGTGGCATGACCTGTTTTCCTTGGCAAACTGAACCACAGTCCACAGAGAACAGTGATAATCAGGAAAGTTCAGGATATATGACCTGTGAGGAAAGACTGAAAAAGTGTGCTGCTGAGCCTAGAGCAGTGGTAAGCAAAGAAGAGAAACTATGACAGTCTTAAATACCTGAAAAGAAGACTGCTGAGAATATCTAATACAGAGAAAAACTTTTACACTGTGTCCATTTTGAATTAGACAAAAAGAATCTCCCAATTTCTGGGAAGAGAGATTTAGGATAAATATTAGAATGGCTTTATAATTTGAAGAATAAGGAAGCTTTGGAGAAAATTGTTTGAAGAAATCATGAAATCCTACCCCAAAGTCTTTTAAAAGTAGGCTAGTCAGATATCTGACAAGTATGGTTAGTCACATTATGGGGAAAGGTGATGGGCAAGACAAGCTTTGAAGCTGCTGTCATCCTGTCTGACATATCAGAAAGACTTAATTTTATAAGTGTGAGTAACTTGGTACCCACTGAGATTTCTGAGGTTATAGAGAATTAGAAAATGGATATTGGATGGATAAGGTGTGGCCATTAGTATGATAAATCTTTAGGAGCTCTTTACTTGTGATGAAGTCAATGGGAGGCTTACCTGCTACTGAGAGCAAGAAGGGCTCTTTGGTTCAGTAAGAATTTATTTGTGTGCGTGGTCCAAACCTGATGAAACTGGCAAGTCCCAAAAGCAGTGATTGAAAAAGGAGAGGTACAAGTGATACTCTTCACATGTTATTCTGGGAAACTGAGAAGCTAAAGGCAACATTCCCGACAACCAAATGGAATACATGGCAGGGGCAGAACATGGGCTTGGTTTGGGTGTGTTCATTCTGCCAGATTATACTGCATTTCCACTTTATGGTTTTAATTTTTTCTGATGCCTTCCTGTTATATAACTGCACTTTGTGCATCCAAGGCCTGAAGTTAACAACTCTTAAGCAATCTCCACATGAACATTACTGGGTATTTATTTATTTATGGTGTTGTTGGTCTCCTGTAGAGGCACAAACTACTTTAGTGGATACAGAAGAGAATATTCCAAGTAGGAGGTGGTGGAAGTAGGAGAAGAGGCTGCATTTATGAAAGAATTAAGCACTCTAAATTATTTACTGCAATATATTACCCAAATTCCTCTATCATGCTATTCATGACTATCTGTAACTGTTGCCATCTTGTCTGTGACAGGGGTCTCAATCTTCACAGCTCAAAACGTGAACTTCTGCAACTCAAGAAGAAAGCAAAACCTGAAAAGAGCATCTAAGGACAAGCAATTTCCATGGATCAGGGGCAGAATGCATAACTGCATAATTGATGTGTAACTGGAACTCAGTAAATGATGGATGTCTCAGTGAGTCAACAAAAAACCAGAAGGGCGTTATACTGACTACTGTTAGAAGAATGAAACCTTCCCTAAAATTTCATTTTGCAGGGATGCGGGTAGATTCCTTTTTTAAAAAAAATCTGAAACGGAATGTTTTGATGTATTTCAGATGTTTAAGTATTTTTCTTTTTATTTAATACAACCTTGTTTAATTGTAGTACGCTGTTTTAAAGTGAAGAAATGTTTAATTGCCTTAATGTCAGAACGACAAAAACGAAACTGAAATTATACACCATTTTCGTAGAATTTCACTGTTATTATTCAGGAATAAATAATTTCTGGTCTATTTTTAAATTAGAAACAAACGACGTGCCTGACCAATAATTCTTTTTTTTTTTTTTCACCTGAAATTAAACATTTTTAAAAGAATTGCTGCAAATCTATGATTTACACATACTGGTTTATCTTATCATAGTATACAGTGATCCAATCCATCATATCTAACATATAATTGCACATCATTTATTATTGCCTAAAATGCCCAGCCATCTGCTTATTTCTTTCCTAATCCACCAAATCTTTAGTGTTATATATTCGAATATTTATTGTTGCTTATTTATTTTCTGTCTCAGAGAAACAGGGTAATATGGCCAAAGTCAGATTGTCTCTAGTCCTTCCAGAAGGTCATTATATCATTCTGTGTAGAAGACATCACACACAGCTTTAGCATACCTAAATACTGTTCACCCAAAGATGATCACAGCAAGAGAAAACAAGATAAAAATGTGGAATTTTCTCACACTGTGCATATAGAAAGAACTAAAAAAGAGATAGAGGAAAGTAGAACAGTCTGCAGGAAATTTGAAAATATGCCAGGTAGCCTGTCACCAGAGAAGCACAGAGCTGGACACATTTTTATGACAAACCTTCACCCATAGTCCTTGGATATCAAGCCAATATGTAATCTTAATTATATCTCAAAAGATCTGCAAGTATTAACACAAAATAGCACATCTTTATAGTGGTTTTCCCTGGTTTTCTGTGGCTCTCAGTGCACTTTGGGATGCTGGCTACTAGTGAAGACAGAATTCAATTCAATTGCTTGTGTATAAGAAAGTGCTCACTTGCAGATCAAGCAAAACAAAAATTATACATATTTATTCCAGAAATAATTTAATAATAGACTCTAAAAACACATGCCATTCAGGAAACATAGGGAAATTGCAAGTATTATAGAAATTGTAGCTATTACAGAATTATATTAAAGCTGTTAAAATTGTTAGTACTTATCAAGAGACAATGGAAGAATATATAGTCACAATAGAGGAAAAATTAGTGTCTGTAGTAAAATTGCTCATCTTTGTGTGTATATGGAATGCAAACACAAAGATGATAAAAAGCCTTTAAAATATTTTATTGTTAAGCAAGAAGGCAGGCAAAATAGAAGGGTTTTTTTTTCTGCAGATATTAGAATAATCTTCAAAATGAAGCAGAGACATGTTCTAGTTCTGCCTGTGTAATTTTAGCTGGGGACTTGCAAAGATGTATTTAGAGTTACTCAGGAATTTGTCCTGATGCACTGAGCACAATTGTCTCAGGTAGGGTTACCAGATGGGACCAGGCAGCTGGGATAGAAAAGCTTATGCCACAGCTCTCCTCCGCTACTAATTAGTTCTCTTACAATCATCAAGACACTCCTGGCATGACAAATCCAAAACCATGAGAAAATTGTCTAGTTTTTCAATTGCACATACACATATACATGTGTATACAAACAGACATGTATTTGCATATATAAGGACAGATCCATACTTATGTATAATTCATGTAGCTGTGGAGAGGCCTCATCCATCATATGCAGAGCTGAACAAAGCACAGGATGCAGTGTCAGAGACAAGCAGCTGGCATTGATCCCTCTGAAGAGGTTATCAGAGAAGAGCAAATATATTTTCCTATGGGGCTGGTGCAGGGTAAGGCTCTCACATGCTGTTTCTCATTGACTGCATCTTACAGACCTCATTTATAGACTTGGGACTTCTCTTACCTGGTTTACTGAAGTGAAGTAACATGAATATAAAATGTCCTGCTGAGAGAAGAAAAGATGTATTTCAAAGGCTGGTCTCTAAAAAACCTGCTGATTAGTGCTAAAGAAATCAATTTAACTCGAGGAAACTTCATAAAAGTCTATTGACTCTGCAGAAAAGAAATGTGTTATTCCATGGGGAAGTAAATGAAAGAAGAAAGTATCTATCCAGACAGCTTCTACAAGATTTTCCTTCCCTAAAGGGTCCTTCTGTGTGTAAATTAAACCACTCTACTTGAAAGTGGTTGACTCAAAGAGAGAGTTCTTTGTTTAAAAAACTGACTTGCTATTATGCACATACCTTTGGGTCCTGTGTTTGAAAGGTTTATTTTACATAAGATACATATAAAGTTTATTTAGTTTATTACACAAATAGTCAAGGAACCTACTGCAATATTGCTGTCTGACTTAAAAAAAAAATGAGGGATCTCTTGGAGAAAGTTTGCAACTTTAAATGGAAAACAACAGAAAAGAACTGACAAATCTTGAAAGAACATGAAAACCCCATATATAATAAAAAAATATCAAATATATATATATATGCTTTTGTAAAGAAACACTTTACAAAGGGCTAAACGTTTGGACACAGATCTTTTTTATTGTTTTTTTTCTTGTGTGGTTTCATTTTTGTATTTTGGCATATTTTGCTTCTATCTTAGAAAAGCTGCTGATTTGTCCAAGGGAAAATATAGATACCTCCTGCCGTCATCCATCCACTTTTCCTTGATCTTCAGGTTTTTTGGAAAACATAGGCAATCAAGAACAGCTTTGTTGCTACCAGCAAGATTTTCTTGGTGTCACCCTGCATAGTATCACTGACTTCAGCTGTGGTGGCATATTTGTTCTGCCAGAGAATCTGGTCAAATAGTTGCCAAATGCAGATCTAAGAAAGCAATATTAGAATCCAAATTTGCACAATCCAGATCTAGAAAGCACTGCCTAATAAAATTTAGGCTTTGGTGTTGAGGTCCTTATTTTCCAAAATTTCTGTCGCTGTTGCTAGGAAAGTAAAAGAAAACTCAGGATGAGTTTGCTATAAACTTTATTAATTATTTAAGAAAATGACTGCTTCTCATGAAATCTCTGCCATATAGAAATCAGAATTTGAAAAAAAAAAAATAGAACAGATATCAAAGCAATGGAAGAATGTTTCTATCTGGCAAGTCAAATTTCAAAACCCATGTCTCCATGTTTTGAAAGTTGCAACTATGGGTTCTCTTGTGTTAAATTCCAGCTTCTGTCACTCTTTTTTCCAGTGGTTAGTCTTTAGGCAAGCTTTTTGGTTTAGTGATTGATATCCTAATAACATAGTGTAAAACATTCTGGAACTATAATCTTAATATATATTCCTTCGAGGTTCAAATTCTCCTTAGGCTTTGCAGAGAAAGCTGAAGGCATTCTGGGATGAATCTGGGGCCTTCTTTTGTCTTTCTGCAAAGATCAGATAAATTTTTATTTTCTAAACTTAAGTGAGACCAGAAATTGACTTCAAAGACATAAATAAAGGAGAAAGACAAGAAAGATGATCCTGCTGGCTTAAACTTTGTATGTAAAGGTGTCCACCTCCAATGGAAGACTTTTATGGTCTGCATCCTGGAACTAAGTAACTGAGAGGATACTTAGAGATACCAGTAACTGATACTTAGAGATAGAGTAACTGAGAGGAGTTAGAGGTGACTGTAAAAAGACAGAAAATTAGTGAAGTCCGTGTCTGGTAGTTCCCACACTGGCAAAGGGAAGGTTTGTGTGACCATAATGATTAGCACTCTCAAGCTGTTAATAAATAAAAGAACATTGATAAATATATTTCCTTAGGTTTTTCTGCCCATCCCTTTCAGTCACTTTTCAGCTTCCAGTCTTGTCAGAAATGGAAATTCATTTCAATTAAAGTTAGTCTTGTCTGAAATCAAACATTATTTATAATGCGCCCAAACTGCTAATTATGCAGTTAATTTTGAGATCAGTTGTTTACTAAATGCATTGTTTGACCTCTAGCAAAGATATTTTCTGCAGAAACTGTCAAAAGAAAACATTTTAGCTAAAATACATGGTATGTGGTCTTCAACTTTTTGCATTAGAATCTGCCATGACTTCTGGCCAAATGTTCACTGTAGTCAGTGGATTTGAGTTGGCTATGGAATATAGCTCAGTTTCATGACATTGTTTGTAAATGAAAACGAAAAGCCCAACCCCAAACTCCAGGATTATTTGTAGCCTCACAACAATCTAACATTAAAACTGACAACACAGAAACCAGAAGAAACTGAAGTCATAAAACTGGTGCTGAGTTTTTATTGTTGCACTACCATTACCATTCCATTTGAAAGCAAAATTGTAATAAACACAAAACAAAGGAATTGACAAAAAACCAGCAGGGAAGGATGTTAAAATGTTCCTCATCAATCTGCTAGAGGGGCAAGACTGGACTGGAACTTCTACGGCTCAAAATTTTATTAAAAAAAATTATTGCTGGAATTTCTCTCTAGAGAAGAGGAGAAATAGAAACAACTTACTCATTATAGATGTAGAACAGCACTGACTTCAAATTATAATTTTAGGAAGGGTCCTCTTGAGGGTCATCCACTGTCCATGATAAACCTGTGTTGCTCATAAGCATGTCTCCTCTTCCCTGTCAAATTTTGTTTTGGAAAGGTATCCATGTTCTTCATTAAACCACTCAGGTTGCTGGTGAACTTGGGGCAGTGTCGTAGAGTCCCAGGAGTGGAGAGGACTCTTCTGTGTCATGGCTCCCTGAGGTCTGGCAGGGTGACAACCTGGCAGGGTACCAAGGACCTCTTTCAACAAAAGAATTTGGTTAATCTGATTTGGGCACTTCTTTCACGTCATGAAAGCCTTCCTATACAAGATAGTTGTATTTTACCTATCTATTCTTCTAGGCTCTTTATTTTCCACCTAATCCCAGTGTTGATTCATATAAATTTTCCTTACTGGTTTCTTGAGCTCTTCATTCCTCATTTATTATCACAATTGTTCCACTCAGTCAAGTCTATACCATGATATCATGGTACACAAGAGAGATTCAGGTATAGGCTGACCTTTTATATATAAGGATAGAAACAAACCCATCCAAAAGTCAAACACCTCATCCACTTGAAGGAGGATCAGGTAACATCTGGTAGGACGGTTTCTGCATGCTGTGATAAGTGTTTACAGTGGAGATGGGAAAGACAGACAGGACTTCAGTGCTAACACACCCCCTTTGCACCATTTAGAGACAGCAAGGGCCCAGATTTGCCTGCTAACCAGAGCTGCCTTAATTAAAGAGGAGTTTATCACAGATAAAACATTGTTGCTTCTTGCCACTCAGCCTCCATCTTCCAAATACATAACAGGAAGGAAGGCACTCAAGAAGAGGCCAGAGTTTGCAAGGAAAATATGCCTTATCTGTTCCAGTGCTTCTGGCTGCTTTAACATCATCGTGGAGCAAACAAAGATGAACAGAATTGAATCCCAGAATTTTACGCTTGAGCAGCACTTGGATGCAATGAAGGATTTTCTTTGACACATATGGCAACGCATTGCTCCCAAATTCACGCAGCGCTGGCTTAGCTCACCACTGACTCACTGGTGCAGTGACTGGCTTTTTCTGAGACATGGGCCTTCATGTACACACAAAACTTCAGTTCTGCATAGATCAGCCCTCTGCAGAACTTTAGAAGTTATATTCAGGCAAGTTTATTTCTTCTTACCTTTTCCAGTGAATTATAGTCAAGCCAATTATTTGGCTGTGTGAACAGTCAATTAGCTGGAGCTTATTCTTTCTTTTTCTCTATCTGATAATCACCTTTGTGAAAGTACACAATGGGAAACTTCCCAGGATGACACTGTAATAAACAAAAGTGCCAAATGTGCCTCTAATGAGTTACACCTCCAATGCTGAATGCATGGGGCTCGCACTTCCAGGTTTCTTAGCATGATTTAACAATGGCAGACGAAGAAATAACAACCTTGTCTTATTCTGATTGACAACTGTTCATTTACAGGACACAATACATCAGGGCAACCACACCTTTTCTCCCTTTATTCCTTGTTTTTGTGCCTATTAACCCAGCACTTTATTTTTGGAATTCAGGAGCATGAGACAGACACACAGAAATCCGAAGTCCAATTAATTTCAAGTGAAAAAGGAATACATCCTATAACCTCCTTTTAGAGGCTTTTTGAGGATTTTTTTTCTTTCTCCTTTTTAGCTCTTCTACCATTTTACATTAAAATAAAGATTCTAGGTGAAACAGAAAGGTTTTAAAATGTGGGCTCCTGGGCTGGGCACAGGTTTCATTTACCTAGCTTTTGCTGTGCAGCTGTGTGGTTATAACTACTCTGAACTACTACAGTGGCCTCACTGGCCACTGCTCATGTGGTTTGCAAAGCATGGCAGCTGAACGTGTGACAAAAAAGCAGTGACAAAGGCATTTCCCACCACTCTTCCCCTCTTCCCCTTGAACCACAGCATTATGTAGTGCCTTCACTTTTGTGGATTTTTTCTGGCTATGCTAGACTGCTAGAGCACTGTTAAGCTGTTGGCTACCTGAAGGCAGCTCGATGTGCCCGAGGCAAGATGTGCACTATCAATGTATCAGCATGCAGGGTATGTGAAAGTCACCCAAACTTCAAAGAAAGAAACACTTCAGAAGACATCTACAAGCTTGTACAGAGGATCTGAGCAACATCGGAGAGGATTCAGTCTGGCTGCAGAGATGCTAATACTTTAAGAAACAAAGTTCAAAGATCCTTCCTATCTCAACATAGAAGCAGAATGAAATGAAGAAAATGATGGAATTTAAGGTATTGCTTTTCTTATTGATAAATATTAAGGTCTTTCTTGGGTTCTGTATGCGTGAGCAACACAGAGGAAGTGTCGGGTGTGTGCTAATATTGCATCTGAGATAGCTGTCCTTCAAAGCTATTTTGACACCCAGCATACTCTGGATATCTGGCATCTAATGTCCCTGTTGACCTTATTGTCAACAGATGCTCAGTTGGAATTTTCTGAAGAATACAGACCCAGCTATCTTTTCATCCCTCACCACCTTTTTTTTCCAGCAGGAAGGCGTGACAGATTGTCTTGTCCACCTGGAGCAGGTCATGGGACATCAGCACACAGACAGAGTTGCGATGGATGCTGTGGGGCCAGACCAAAAATATAAATCTTTTTAGGTATTTTCTACATGGAGAGTGTTTTCGTGTGGACAAGGGGTACCCCTGGGGGTAGATAAAGTGGATAAAAGCCTGGCCTTGGTAGTTTTCTAAAGCTGAAACCTCAAGTAAAGATTAAACTCTGAGAACTCCCTATTTTTACCTGGGGAAACAAGGGAGATAGGGAGGAGAGGAAAAACTGTTTTTCAAAGCCCAACTAGTTTTAGAATTGTGGAAGTGCATTGTTTGGAGACAAAACCTCCTCCTGAGCATCTAAAATTATAAACACTAGATCTTTCTAGCTAGTTTAGACACATGAATCTTTATTTTATAGTATTTATAAAAAGTAGTAACTTTTGGGATGACTGTCCCCTGCCACTCTTTGACACTTGTCCATGTCCTTCCCAGATCCATCTTGCTGCTCCAGCCTTTGGGATGTTTCTTGGTGACACCTGAGCAGTCAGCCATTCAGTTCACCTCCATCCCTACTCACTTGCAAAGTACTTCAGTTCTCTGGAAGGATTTCACACAGGTGGATGCAACCTGATGTAGGCAGATAAAACACTCCCTCTGTTGTGTAAATAGTCCCTTTTCTGTCAATGGCCTTTGTAAACTGCATAGTATGGACATACCAAAAATGCTTCCAGAAATTTGGCTTATTCTAAATGATTTCTTGTTTCTTTATTTTTCTTGAGGGCTGTGTTACTCAACTGTATTTATACATATTTAGACCACATATGTGGCTTTATAATCTGAAAATGTTTTTTTCATTTTTCTTGGGTTTTTGTTTGTTTGTTTGTTTGTTTTTACCTACTTAGCAATTGCGAGCACACTGCAAGAAGACAGACCAAGGCATGAAAGATGAGGAAAGAAAAGATGTTTGCTCTGATCCAGCTGACAGTCATGCAATTAAACTGCCAGGAAAGAAAACCAACGTGCTTTACTTGTCTAAAGAATGGTTTCAAGCCAAGCACATTTTGTACTGCACGTTCAAGGAAGTAATTAGCATATCTGGCATTGTAATAGCCCAGCTGATGGGCAACAAGATATTAGTCACTGCAAATAGCTGCAGTTTGTGACTAAAGTAAATTACACGGATGCTTGTCTGACATCATCTATTTGATGAGAAAGAGAACACAAATGCATCCAAATAAATTAGAATGCAAAATTACATTTCTGCCTTCCTTTTGAGAACAGGACTAAATTTATTGAAATAAATTTTACATGCTTGCCTCACCTTGGCTTGTGTATTTTTTGAGACTAAATGGGCTGGAGACAGTGGGCAAACAGAGATCCTCTAGCCTGTGAATTAGCACATTGGTTCTAAGAGCAGCAGGGTGAGGATTGCTCTGTCTGAGTCCATGATTTGAAGCAACAATATGGACAAATCCAGTAACATTCCATATAATTTTCTTAGTGTAGGACTCCACGTTCCTCACGGGAGTCAAGAAACAATTCATCTGAATCAGGTGATCGTGAAAATACAGGTATAATTCAAGACCCAGTGCAGAGTAATGGTATGGAAGGAAATTGTTGCAAGGAGCTACACTTGGGTCCAAAATGTCAGTGTCAGACGGGAAGTAAGTCAGCCTCTGTACTCACACTGGATAGCCTGAGATCAAGGAAAAACATGTTATTTCTTCTTCTGATAGAAGCAAAACAAAACACAGCAAAAGCCAAACAGTAGAAAGGAAATTTAGTCTTCTTTCCAAGTGTTACCTTCCATAAAATTTCCACTGAGGGGAGTTATTTGAGTCTTCAGAAAGTCTGTGTGGCCCTGCACACTCGAGGATATCACATGCTCAGCTGACACGATGTGAGTGGCAGATCTGATACAATAAGTATGTGCCAGCTCACATGTGACAGCAGGTTCAGAATTAAATTATCCATAACCACTCACTAGATGAGTCTTTACAAAAGTAAGGTCACAGCTGCACAGCAGATCTCTGTGCATTTGGGATACTAACAAAAGCTCTTTGCTAAACTGGACTGTGGGTACAGAGGCCTTGACATTGGTCCATGGCTGTAAAACCAGCACATCACCTTTTACAAAATGCTAATCTTAGATAAAACTAGCCATGGACTCAGTGACAGAAAAGACCAATCAAACAATCCCACTTACGGAAAGGCAGGGATTATTTTTTTCACCTAGAAAAGCATCTGATCTTAGCCACACAGTGAAATGTCGGCTGTGGTTATCAAGATTACTAATGTAGGCAGGTATCCATAGGAAAATTGTGGAAAACAGATAAAGCAGCATATTACCTGCATCTGTTATTGATTACATGAGAAGCTCTGGGTATATGAGGGGCTCTGAAGAAGACATCCAAGAGGGATATGTTTACTTTTCTTAAATGCCTCAAAAGGCATCAAATCAGTTTATCTTTTTGTCAGAGGACTCATTTTCATTTTATTGGCCAAATCAAATTGAACTTCAGTAGTTTTAGATAGAGTGTTCTTGGAGGAGTCATCTATTGGGAATCTCTCTGTATAGCCCTTGCTGGCACAAATGTTAACATCTTTGGTGGAGAAACACAGACATAGAACTGCAGATTTGCAGGTGGAATTGCAGTTTAAATATAAGGAGGAACCACAGGGGAAATTTAATTCTCTTCAGGGGAAAAATTCTCTTCAGAAAGGATTGCATTCTCTTTTATTTCTCAAGAACTTCTTTCCTCCTGCTGCTTTAATTTTGATTCTTTTTTGGCTCTTGGCTGCAGTTTATGCTTTTATAAATTGGCAGTGGGAATACTGCATGCTTCCAAACTCTCACTACTGCAAGTGTTCTCATTGTTCATTCAAGAATTAATCTTGCATCTGGAATACAGTTACACTCCTAGTCCTAGCCCAGGTAGCTACTGTAAACTGAACTACTCAGCTTTTTATTATTGACATGTACAAAAGTAAGATTATGACCTGATCTGAATATTAGGAAATGCAGAGCTATATATAGTGCTTGTGTCCAAGGTCTCTCCGGGAAGAGCATGACATGATTGGACGATGAGGGCTGGTCTCCTGAAATAAGTGATTCAACCTGCTTTCCTTGCTTCCTTGTTCCAGGCCCTCTCTGGGACATCCTCTCTGGGTTGACAAAAGATATTTTTTACTGCAGACATGAGTGGACATTTGGTTCATGGATAAATGTCAGTACAAACAGCAATACAAGAGCGAGGCAAGCTCAAGGAGTATTTTGCTTTCCCTATTTATGTATTTTTTGAGCCTTTAGAATTACTTTAGAACTTTTTAAAGTAATAAATTATTAAAGCAATAAATAATCAAATTTTTTTTGTGGTTTAGACACCACATTACCAAAATATGTGTTACGTATGGCTAGTATTAATTTGGGCTGCTTTGAGGTTTTTGGGTTTGTTCTGGGCTTCTTTTGAGGTTGCTTTTTTTCTGGTTGGGCTGCCTAAGAAGATGATCTTATAATTTGTAATCTACACTACTTCCCCATATAGTTTTGGTGCAACTTAGCAGGTGAAATTGGTCAGTGCTGTTTGAACTGGTGGAGGCATCAGCAGATATACTACCCAGCAACTAGTTCTATTCCATGTGTTGTCCACAGGATCTCGTGTTTTAGCTAACTGGATTAATTTTTTTTTCAGGATACTTATACAGGGAAAAATGTAGTAAAAAGCAAGATATTGTAAGAAGAAAGGCAGTGAGAAAAAGTATTTATTACTTGTGATGATAATCTGATATTTACAAAATTTACATATTTACAAAAATATTCTCAGAAAAAGAAGGAATGATTTCTTCATCCTAATTACAGCATGACACAAATTACCTTTATCTACATATGCCTGTTCAGGAGGCTGGAGTGCAGGAGGAAATGCACCACAGAGACATTGTAGGGTTTCAAGGGAAGATGCAGCAAAGGGAAAGGGAAATTCTTCCATTTGCTGTGACAAAAAGGGAAGACGCTACATTTATTTTTCAAATAAATAGGTGTGCAGCTGGTTGAGATATATGAAGTTGATGAGCTGAGGGAGGCAGAGGGGGACTGAGGGGGTTTGAAGGCTACGACTATAAGAAATAATTTCACATTTTCAGGGATGAGCAGAACAGGAATTATTTGTCCATGCAGATGGGTAGGACAGGGAATGAATACATAAACTTTGGGTCTGCTCACACTCTCTACAGCTCAGGGATCTTAATTGTGCCTTTCATAAAGAAGGAGCTATCCTGCAAATTCTTGCCCATCATCTCTTCACTAATCCACTCAGGAAATCCTTAGCTTTTGTTGTCAAATGACTTCAAAAGTGAAGGAAACTACAGACTTTTCACAAGTGTAAATGCCATGCTCCCACTTCCGATAGTCCCAAATTCACAGGACTATCTAAAAACCTGTGTGGTACTTACTTATGGGTGGTAAATGTCAACATTTACATGTATCTGAATTTGTAGCCTTCCAGGTATGCTTCAGTTGCACTTTTCAAATTTTCAAATTTCAAATTCCGTTGCATATTTTTCAATTTTTTTTTACTTAACACCTAGTACCTTCTTGTGGGGCCAAAGAGTGAAGTTTTGAGAAACAAAAACCCCCAAATCCCTCAGAACAAATACTGTAGGATTCCTAAGAAACCTGAGATATTTGGCAACTCCCTGGTTGAAAGGACCAGGCCTGTGTTTGCATTTGTTCCTTATACAGACAAAAGCCCCATCCCAAGATTAAAACTAAGGCTTGTAGTAATCTTGATAGAAAAAAAATTAAATCTATCAATTTGAAAACCCTTTACAAATTGTACACAACAGCCAGTCTGCCAGTGCTCCTCAGAAACAAGAACTGAACAGTATTACCTTGGCCTTAATCATCACAGAGGGCAATAGGATTGTTCCAGAAACAGGACTGTGAGCTGCAATGAATCCACCTGCATATTCAGAAACTCCTTTGGATGCAGGGAGTAAGAACACTCTTCTTCCTGGGAAAAATACACCTTTGTATGTAGAGCCATACTCCATCTATATATCTCCTTTGTTTCTCTGGAATGCATAGCTATGTTTGAATCAAAACGCTTGCAGTTTGAATGTATGTTCCAAAGTAAGATGCCTTATTGATGTATTAAATCTAAATAATACAAAGTGACATTGAACACTCAGAGTAATTTGTCTGACTGCTGTCACCAAGCATTGCTTCTGAAGATAGATGATAAAACTCATTGAGTTTTTCTGCTTCCTAGGTAAACAGCTGAAGGAAATGTGTCCGTGTTCCTCTAATCTTGCCCTAGGGCAATTGGATTAATATTGACATCATCAAACCCTGTGCCAGTGGACCAAAAGAAGAATAGCACATTCTGGTGACTAATTCAATACCAACAGGAGCAAGCAGCCTGAATTCAACATAGAAAATTATTTTTAGTGGATCTCTCATGAGTCTAGGACTGAAGCCAGCCCTTGGCAAGTGTCATCACTCACCAGACAATCAGCCAGAACTTTGAAAGCTTTTGAAGATATGAGACAATATATTCTTACCCTTTAGCATCTCACCTTGCACAATCAGTTTAAAGACAGCTCCATTTTTAAATTCAACTTCTTTGGACAAACCAGTTATTTAGACATATCTGCCAGCCTGCAGTATTGAGAAAACTAAGTTGTATAAACAAAACCAAGCAACACCAGCCGTGGTACACTTACAGAATCAAAATCACCTGGCTTCCACTGGAATTGAGTATGTTCCATTTCCTTCCCTTTCCCTTCCCTTCCCTTTCCTCTTTTTGTGTCAACTACTGATCTAGTTAGGTTGGAAGTGTGTAACAAGACCAGCATCTGATGGGCAAGGCAGAGAGTCACCCTCGCAACATAAATTATGTTGGTAGGAAACGACCTGTGCTGGTGGGACTCTGTTTTTTCAGGGAGCAGAGCAGCTGGGTGCAGCCAGTTGCTTTGAGGACAGGACATGCTCTTGCTTACACAGTGGAGAAAGATAGAGCAGCATCCCACATTATCTTCTACAGCTGCTGTATGCCATGTCTGTAGTCATTCAGAGGAGAGTGGGGTGGTGTTCGTGTCAAGTTCTTCCTCTTCATGCAGGTGGGGAAGTAGAGAAGGTAGGAAAAGGGCTAAGCTTGGCTTTTTCAAAGTATCATTTCAAATGGAAATTACCTGGATTGAGGAGATAATAACTTGTTCTCAGAAGAGTCACATGTGCTTTCCTTTCTGAAGCAAAAAAGAGACCCCATGAAGTCAGAGAAATGTCACTGATTACACTGCCCCAGGCTGATCCTGGATTTTGCAAGTTCTGTCTCTGGGGAGAGAAGTGAGGCTCAATCCAGTCACCTAAAAATCATCCATGAAGGGTGAAGGACAGGAGCTGATTGGTGCAAAGGGGTTTTGGGTGACATGCCTGCAAGGGAACTATGCAACTGTTCATTTCAATCCCACAGCCTGCTGAGGTAGGGTCTCTAGATGGAAAAAAATATAAATTTATATTCATTGGCAAATGGGAAAGAATCTAGATGTGAGTGTCCTAGTCACATATATGGCTCTTGAGCTAGGAGGAAAAAAATAAACTCTTCAAAAGATTTTAATTTCTCAATATGCTGACTCAGTTATTCATACAGCACGCACTTTTAAAACATTACTTGCAGATGTTCAATTAGTTTTCTGAAAGCTATGCTTGGTATCACTTTACTTGAGTATGCAGCCTGCATTTGTCTGCATAATAGAACTTAACTATCCAAATTCAATAAGAATTCAATGTAAATATTTAAATCTAATTATTACTAGCCAGCAAGCACACAGATAAATATTACCAGACTACAATGTCAGTCAAAATTACACATAATTCAGTGCACTTGCAAAACAATCAGAGTTTATATGAGCTTGTGAGCGCTTTATGCAATTAAATGGAAACCAAAATTAGCTTGCATTACCATGCTGTAGGCAGTTATCACAATCCTCTAGCTAAGACCCCATGTGACACCATGGCTGGGCAGTGTCAGACAGCTTTCCTTCTCTCATTTGAAAGAATTAGAAATCAAGCTCTACTGCTGCTCAGGTAAATGGTTCTATATGCCTGAATGACATTTGTTTTTCTGCTGGAGATATTTATGTAAAATCACTTTAAAATCAGGCCAAGGGAATAATGGGAGCCAGCTGAAAGCAACCAAACATTGTGTAGTTTGACAATATGTTTTGTTTTCTTTTTTTTTTATCTACCCTGGATTTCTTCCTTCTGTCTCACCTCAAAAGCTGCTTCTCTGAAACCTCCTGAATAGTGGTTGGATTTATGGTTATGCTGATCTCATTAAGAGCCTTTGTGTCACAGCTAGAGCATGTGACTCAGTTTCTGCTGCCAATGAAAATATTTGTGAAACAACGAGAATGATCCCTTGTGTTATTGCAGTGCACGGTCGTTTTGAATACAAAAGTGATTTCATGGAGCTTGGGAAGAAGATAAGCAAATGTTTCTTCTGATGCTTGCCACTATTTCATGCTTGTGTGACGGGGTTCAATTCTCAACCTTTAACCTTATTGGATTGATTTCATCAGGTTTCAGGAATAAAGAACTGATCAACCGTTTAGGAATAAATTTTTATAAACAAAAAATAGACATACATTTCAAGGAACATCTGCTTTCAGTTTTTAGCCAGTAGCCACAACTCCTAACCAAAGTTTTACTTCAACTTTTTCCTGTGAAGAGGCCAATTCATTCCCTATCCTAGTGTGCTGCCTGGAGGTGATGCTCTCCAGCCAGGTGTTTCCCATGCCCACCTTAGCAGTTAGAAAATCTGGCGCTGTCTAAACCTCAGCACATTTAAATCAGAGACACAAGATACAAAAGAAAAGGAAGGAATTGCTTAATGCTGTCCCTGTGGATGCCTTCCAGGTTTGCAAGGTTGGCTGCTGTGGTGCTCAGGGCCTTGGTTTAAGAACCTGGGTGCAGGTACTTTGTTTGGCTGTAATTTGTTAATGATGAGGAAGGTGCTGGGTGAGTAGGATGGTTATCCAGCTTGCTTCAGACTTGGTATCACAGGGGTTTGGAGTTGGATGTTTCCTTAACAAAAAGTATTACTGATAATATGATTCAGGGATGTCCAAAACCAATGGTTATGACTTGAATTTAATGAGCTGGATTTGACAAAAACATCCTAAAGAACACGGCTAAAGGCCAGAGAAATGTATTAGGCAGGTTCTTTGTAGGCTTAATGGGCTCAGAACTCAGAAATGAAGAGATGAAAAGTCAAGAATTCCCAAATAGAAATTCTAAGTTAAATAAAAGCTGAGTGTAAGAGAGCCATTCCGTTTCATTCATTTCAGTTTCATCTGTAATTAAGTACAAAACCACTATTATATTTCAATATTTTTTGGGATTTTTTTTTTTGGTACTACTAACAAAATTCATATTCAATAAGTGAAACACTATAAATTCTGCATTAAACATGTCTTCAAAATCCCACTGTTGTTAAGACTTTACAAATAATTTATTTTTATATAACATCACATATAGCACTTAATATGTAAAGTCTCAGATATTAACTTGGTTCCTGAATCTCAGTGAGCACATCATAACAGCCAACCTCACAGAAAGTCTTCTTCAGTCACTCCAAAGAAAATTTTGACCCTCAAATGCTCTGGGTTTGAAATTATGTTAGAGTTGGGACACACAACAAACTCTTGTCAACTTCACTTACTCTTTGGAGCAAGGCAATTGTGTTCACCATTTTTCTTGAGAAAAAGCACTGGAGCAAAGAGAATTTATACTGAAAAGCTATGAAAGAAATTAAAATGGGAAACTGTGGCTGGTCACCTTAACTAGAAATGCACTCCATGGGATGTATAATACAAATACAAAGAGAATTGCTATTTTTTGAAGATGTGTGGGGTGAAGGCTGAGGACATAAAACATATTCTGGAGAAGGCAAAAAAAACCACCTGAGTGTTAGTGAGCATGCTCATCACTTCAGCAGAAGAGCTTAGGCTGTAATTGCTGCATTTTAAAATTCCAAAGGGGAGAGTAATAGATCAATTTAAGCACGGTGGGCATGTTAAGCAAAATCAATGCTTTTGCAAATCAGAGCACTTGCCCTGCTCCCAAAATGCCACTTTCCAGAATGTGACAGGTGATAAAGATTTCTGTCTTTATTCTGCCATAGACTTAAAGCTTTTAAAATAATGTTTTGTATTACTGTAACCAGCATTGTGATCAACTGAGCTGCATCCAAGCAGCACAGAGGAGGCAGTTCAGTCAGGACCTTTTGTTCTGAAAATACATGTGTCTGTCTTTTGTGTTGAAAAACAGGTTCTGTTATCTACAGCAGTAGCAGCAGGAGGGCTTTTATTCAACTTTCAGAGTGACATAGTAAACAATATTGTGAGAAAATCGTATTTCTGTCTCCTTATCTGAACCAATGTGTTTTAGCAGGATAAGAGGTCACTATATATATTTTTAAAATCATTTGCTGCCTCCTTATGCATCACAGCTTTTCCTTTGGGATACTCTCACATATTCCATGCAAAGTACAGATCCACGTAGAGGAATGGGACTTTTGTGGTCTAGAAGATGGGAGATCTGGATTCACTTCTGATCCCTGATTTTCTCTGTATCACTTTTAAAAGTGTGGTAATAGTGTGCAGTGACCGAAACATAGTGCTCTTCTATGTGTGCAAAATTTTGTCATGCATATTTTTTACTGGGCTTTTTTTGCCTTTCTTTCTTCTCCTCTTTTCCTGACAAATCTGCTCTCTTCTGGTTCTTGCGCCATTTTAAGCTGCATCCTCCAGCTTCTCTGCAGGCTAGTAAATTTGATTATTGCAGGAATGAAGATATATTCAGGAGTGACTGAAGCAGAAGGATTAGGACTTCATGCAGAAATTATATTTCACTGACTGCAGTGAAATCTTAGAGATGTTTGCTGCTTCTATGCAAATTACAGACAAGTTTTTGAAATAAACTATGATATTCATAACCCTCAGAACCCATCACTCTAATGAAAATTAGCATTTTATATGCGAAAGAGAGAATATTAAGATTAAAGACAGTGGCAAACTGGAATGACATTACCCTTGCTAGAGAAAGACAAGCAGTTTTGCAAAGGAAACAGAATGTTTCAATCACAGATGTGAACCAAGTCCCTGAACTGAAGTGGAGAACTGAATTGCATTTAATATCTTAGCAAAAACTTGACTTAGGACAGATTAATGTTCAGCCAGCAGAGATCAGAAACAGGATGGGAACCCCAAACACATATATCTAATTCCACTTCGAGAGAATTACATAACTCTGCCAAAGGGCAATTGTTTTTATACTGTTTTTTACCCCAGGGTTTGTAATATGGAACTTAAGCATCAGGTGGAATGGAAATAGATCACATCCAGCTGATACTGAACACTCACAGCTTTATTTTTCTCTTTAAACAGTCCTTGTAATTGCCAACAAAGATCTGACATGCTTGAACCTGTGTACCCTGGATCATCATTGTTTCAGAAGGTGTTGTCATTAACACCAATTCAGTTTAAACATGTCGTATTCAAATCTGGCTATTTTTTTTACATTTAATGGTGGTAAAGTTCTTGTCTGTTTGATCTATATGATTGTGCAACTAGAAACAAGGAAGATGGTAATTAGGTTTGTGTCTAGTGAAATACTTCAATATTCTTAAATACTTTAATAATATTAAATTGAATAGTTAATCCATTATTTAAAACATGGTCTAATGACTTTGAAGATTACAGTAGACAATATCATAGCAGGAAATGGAAGATAATGTGAAAGCAATTAGAAAAAGTAATAATGGAACCGCTTGATTTAATTGTTTTCACTCGAAGGCACTCTGTCTTGAACCTTGCAAATCTGGTGGCAAAAATATCCTTTGCTTCTTCATGGTGTAGAATTTTAAAGTAACAGTTTCATGAGAAGAAAACACCTTGGATATAGACAGGGCTGCTGAATTTGGGCCCATTATAATCCACTGATCTTTATTTACTTTTGGAAAGTTTGCTTTCATAAGAACGACAGAAAAAAGTGAATAATTTTAATCACTTTATTTCTTGTTCAAAATACATATGAAACAATTAGAATAAAATTATTTCAAATGAATTGTTTTATTTTTCTTGTCTTTTGTAAATATAAAATTATCACAAACTGTACACTTCATAACATCTTTTGAGGTTTCATTGTTACATATTTTTTTCAGAACTGACAAATAGATTCACACTTTCTAGAGAATACATTGTAAAAATACTGAAATGTGTTACAGCTCTCAAAGGCTAGTGCAAAAAAACCCATCTACTATCAGTAGTACAATTTATGTTGTCAAGTTTCACAAATGGCCATTTAGCGCATACAAAAAGCCAGTAACACGAGTTCAAAAAGTTTTGTTTTCTTGTCTCTATAACGCAGAAGCCAAGGATATTGACTTGAACAATGTCTAGGTATCAAATCACAGACTTCATTTAAAAAGTCACATCATGAACACTGAATAAAGGGTACTAAAACAGTCAGGTATTTTATATTAGATCTTGGTCAGCCAACACCACATAGCAAGAAGAGACAAAATCTTAGAAGAACTCTGCAGTTCTTTGTAAGCTACATAGACTTGGCAACGTTTCTGATCTAATCATAAAGATTATTTTAAAGGTAGGGAGTTCTGTTAGAGTTTGGGCCAGTTAGGGCCTAATCCAGAACCCTCCTTGTCACAGCAAAGATGCTTATCCTGACAGACATTGTGGTGGGTGCTTTCTTTTAAGGTTTTGAGATACTAAGTCTTTAAATATTGAGAGGGTTTTTTTAGCTGTAAATATTTCCTATGGCCAGGAACTCCATTTTAACTTCCTACCTTTTGAAGCGTACACTCTGGAGAATGCCTTCCCCACAAACAAGCACATACTAGGAACACATGAGGTTCTGTGCCGAAGCAAAGATGTGGCTAATTTCTGTTCTCCTCCCCCTGCTTCAGTTTTCACGGGGATTGCACTGAAGCCAGTCAGCTCGAATGCAGCATGGACTACAAGCTCATGGAAAGGAAGGAGAAGCTTTTTGGGACTCCCCTTGTGGCTGAAGGAGCATCTGGCCGGCTTAGGAGAACCAGCGCTGCAGTCCTGCTGCCTGAGGTGGTGGGAACTGGGCAGAAAAGGGCAAGGAAGAGATGCCATCTGGCTTTGCCTGCTCCCATCCCAGCCAGCAGGGCTATACTGGCATGGAGGGAGCTGGGATTAACAGGTCATAGTTAAAAAATACTTCACATGGCTTGCTGAGCAAACAACCTCGTGATCTCCCCCAGAAAGTGGAGAAAGCACAAGTCAGAAGTGCCTCTCCAAATCAGGATGCCAGCAGTGCCTACTTCTAGGATAGAAAGCTACCCGTATCCCATCCTTAGACATGTGCATTTAAGTCCAACATATCCTACAGAAACCTAAATAGAGAAGAACAGAAAGAATTTAGACCTACACTTGGAAGAAAGAGAAACAAGGAACAATACTAAATATATACCTATAGTTTTTCCTTCTATTGAGAAATAGTTTTCTATTTATTTAACAAAATTAAATTTTGTTCAATATTTTCTCCATAGAAATATAGACTGGAAAGAAGTGCTTTATATCTGATGTGCAACAGGACTATCTAAAAGTTCCATAAGAAAGGTTTAGTCTATACACACACCCTCTGAGCTTCAAAACAAAATGGCATTTTGTGGAAACCTGCAGGCCACAATTAAAAAGGAAAAATCTGTAAAAATACATCACCTCCATGTCTGACTACACAGACCAGACATTTTTATTTACCAAGTCAGGCAGCTGAGGCTCATCTTTCCTACCAGTATTAGTAAAAGCAGCATTTGCAATAATAGCTCACACCCCAGAGATGCACTGAAGGCTTCTAATACAGTCTGAGCTGTCAGAAAGTGACAAAAATCCATGGTGGATGTAAGAGAAATCATTCTGCTTGCCTTGAGACTGGGCTCATTTCATGAGATGCTATGACACATCATCACATGCAACCTGATGCAGAGTGAACTGAAATCAATAACAGTGGTCCTCCTGGATCCCAGCGTTGGGCTGGCCAAGTACATAGTGCTGTGCTTTGAGAGGAAATGACATATTAAAAAGACCTACAGAGTGATTTTGCTGGATACATATAATGGTCTATTGTCATGATATTAAGAAAATATTTTCATTTTAATTAATACAAGAACAATTGGCATATAAAGTAGCAAGTGATTAGCCTAAAAGAAAGCTCTTTTTGAAAGCATGCTAGAATTCTTGTATATTTGAATTAGGGTGATGAATAGATTTTTTAGCAATGCAAATTATATAATAAATGTGTATTGTTAATACTACATCTTAAGAGGCTGAACTGAATCACTTTTATTGTGCTATATTATTTCAGTAACTATTAAATCTACATTAGATACATTTACCATTTTGTGTTTTTCTTGAAATAGCCCAAAAAGGGAGATGGAATATTCTAATTCTAGTCAGAAAAAGTCACATAAAAAGCAAAATGTCTTTTTGCCAGCATCTTTATATTTTGCTGCTGCAGATATTTTTTTGCTGAAAGGCTTTTTAACTTTTTTTTGCGTCAATATTATTGTCAGTGCATGAGTAGATTGGTACTTTAGTACCAACTGTTGCCCTGCTAGAGATTAAATTATTAAGTTCTGTGTTAAGAAAAAGTCCATTTTTAACAACAGTACATGAAAAAAGGCAAAAAAGAAATCTAAAAGCCATGTTGGTATAATTTGAATGAAATCTCTTTTCTCAGCACAGATTGCTCATCATCAAGCCCTCTTCGGGTAGGACTGCTCTTTGACTTCATAGATTGCCCAAAATTAAATTTTGTTCAATATTTTCTCCATAGAAATACAGACTGAAAAGAAGTGCTTTATATCTGATGTGCAACAGGACTATCTAAAAGTTCCACAAGAAAGGTTTAGTCTATACACACACCCTGCCCTGTGCCTGGAGGGCAGGCAGAATCAGAGCCAGGATTTTAGGGGTTAATCCTCAGAGCTTCTCTGAAACCTGGCTGTGACCTATAATTGTTTGTCTGCTACTGGCAAGTAGCTAAAGTGCAATAGTGCCAGGCTCCCTTTCAGAGGAATGCAGAAAAGGCCCAGCTGTGCAGATTTCGGTTGCTGGCTAAGATAAAGCTTCACTTTCTCATTAGTGATTTTGATTCCCTAGCCCAAAGTTACCTTTGTGGACTAAGAACTGAAAAGCTTGTAGGTTTAAATAAATGAATCAGGTTCTTGTGCTATAATTAAGACAACCAAACACTTATAATATATAAAGCTTGTAAGGAATAAATATAAGAGTGTGAAGTGGTCTTTGGAGAGTCCACAAAATCTCCTTTTTCATTTTCTGTGGTAGCCAAATCTCCATTTACATGAAGAAGAAAGATACACCCATCCACACATACCCATTTGACAAAAATAATTACAGCTGGCAATTCTCTGCCTTGTTCAGCTATGCAGTCATTTCTCTCATAACCATTATTACACAATTAAGCCTCAGAAAACCGTGGTGAGGGAAGTAATGGTCCTCTATTGATCACTCTGATTTTTAATAAGCAGCAGCCACTCCCAGGGTGAAACATTCACAGTACACCCACTACTGTGTGTCAATTTAGGACAAAGGAATAAGAATTCATTATTCAGCTGAACCTCCATGAAAAGGAAGAACAGGAGGAGATGGGATTTGGTTGAAACCTCAGTTCCAGGACCCCATTCATACACAAAGACCTGGGGGATATTAAGGGAGAAATACACCATAATTATGACTTCAGACTTTTGAGTCATCAGAGAATTAGCACCTGCAGCAGCCCAATGACTTGTCCACCATTGTGTGGTGTTGAGGCTTGACTTGAAAACAAAACCAGTACCTTGTGTACCACAGCAGCATTTCCAGAGGTGTTTCCCATTGGTGATTCAAGCACTCTTTGTCAGAAGCTTTGATAATGTGAAGAGGTGACATTATATAAAAATATCTTTTCACCTGTCAGAGATTTTCCAGCCTATGTCAGGTGCAAATAAACAGGAGGCCATTGCAGCATCTAGAGAGGAATGTGTCTGAGTACATGAGGGCAATGTCCTTTTTTTTGCCTCAACTGTGCTGCAAGAAAAAGACCAAGGAGGGAAGGCTGTGCCATGAGCAACTACCAGTGCTCTTTGAATCCTCTGATGGCAAGATCTGTGGGGGGAGGGTTGTTTTTATTTTAAGAACAGACTCAGGTTCTGAAATTGGCTCCCACTACCCTCGTGAGCTTGCAAATGGCCATACAAGATATGAGGTAGGGGAGTAATGTCAAAAATCCCTTTCTGTTTGGAAGTATTTGTTACACATCTATTTTTCTCTATTGAAAAGACTATTCAACCCCTTTTTATATTTTCCACTTTTCCTTTTAACAGTTTTTTTGGTTTTGTTTTTGGGTTTTTTTCTAGAGGGCTGTTTTCATACTCTATAGGCTTTTCCCCTCCTCTCTTGTCTCCTGTTCATGGCTCAGATGTCACAAGAGCTTTTAAACATTTTCTTGTTCAGTCCTCTTCACTTTTGATCCTATTATCCGTCTCAACTCGTAGCATATTGAAAAAAGCAACTCGACCCTTTTTCTATCTCCTCTTGCAGACTGTTTTCATGGGAATGTATCTGCTTCACCAAAACTAACAACAGCCTACAGTTTCTCCTGAAATTAACCTAGAAAGTGTCCCAAAAAAACAGATTCCTTTTTGTCAGTGCTAATCTTAAGTGCCTAAAATTCCTGTCTGTGATGTTGAGAAGCATTTGTTGGAACATTTCTGATATTTTAAATCACACAGGGCCAGGCAACTAGGAATTCTATACCTGCAGGAAAATATTGCTTTATAATCAGAAACACAGTCTTTCCTTTTTAACCTAAGAGGTCCCAAGATATCAGGTCTTAAATCTATACCATTATTCTACATAGGAAAGCAATTTTAAGCATGTTCTAGAGCTTTATTTATTGTACAGAAAGTTTTTATTCCCTGCTCTTTTAAAAATTTTATTTTCTTTTCCTCATGAGTGGATGCATGGATAGATTTACTTTACTTCAGGGGTTTGGTTTTTTAAGGTGTGAAAATATCCCAAACTGTTTAAAAGCAATCTCTAAAAAACATTTATATGCTTGTATTTTGAGGGAGAGTTGCATAAAAGGTGTGCTGCTGCCATGAAAACATATTTCTGGCATTCTTGTCTAATCAGTGACTTTGTGAACCCTGAAGTTGTGATGAAATAGCTGTGCCCTCATCCTTTCCTTGGTCTGTCTTCAGTTCTGTTTTTGTCTCAGGCTTCCTGACTTCACCTCTCCAGGGGAGAGGCAGGATTGCACAATTCTTTAATTTTTCCTGGGCTTTGGGACGCTGTGTCTGTCGTAACTGTGCCAACCCAGGCAGTCTGAATGGATTTGCAACTTTTCTTTTAGGGAGTCTGTGAATACTCCATTTCATTAAAAATAGAATGGTATTTAAATATTTAATCTTAAATATGCAAACTTAAATATTTCAAATAAATGGAATTGAAAATAACAGTCTATATGCATATTTGTCCTGTCCCAAGCTTTCCCATCCATTAATGGGAGAGCAACCAAGCCTATTTTCTTTGTAAGCTACAGTACCAGCTTGCATCCCCAGCCTGCTCAGACATAAATCTTGTCTGCTCTGAATCAGATCTCTTGATCTTTCCTGTGTCTTTTTTTCCTATGCCTGCTTGGGATTTCGCCATTTGAGATGAGATGCATTTTTCAGACTGGGTATAGCATCAGTAGCCTCTCCCAGGCCACCAAGATGGACATTAACATTTTATAAAACTCACTTGCTGCTGAGAGACACTCCCCTGTCAAACATTTTCTGCCCATTTTTCCCTAAAGTAGACTTATTGAACTCACCTAATTCAGGACCAACAGTAAACTCAACATATTGTATTCATAAATTATTACCGAGCAGCTCCGCTTTCATCACAGCAGCTCTGTGACTTCCTGCAGATCCAACTTCCAGAACACACTGACTTGATCATTTTTCAGGGAGTCATCATTTCTTTTCCACAGGAGGGAGCTTTGGTATTCTGGCAACCTGTATAACCTGTATTTATGTGTATCAGTTATATTTTGACAATATTGATACTGAGGATCTTCAATAGCAGCGACATGGTTCAGCTTAGCCACAGAGGGCTGTAAGAAATGTCCTTCCTTGGATCAGCAGGGCACAAACACTTGTCCTTAGTACCAACAAAGTGAATAGTCCCCATGGTGGCACAGTGCCAAATTGATTTTTCCTGTCCTGCAAATTTAACATGCTTTCTGCCCTTCCAGAGGACTGAGCCCCATGTAACACAAGAGTCATGGTCTACACCTGGGTGGAAAAAAATTCACATGGCAATACCAGAGGCATTCTCCTCTCTGAGCCTGTAAAGAGGTTTCCCAGCAACAGCAACGTTGTAGAGGTACTATCAGATAAAACATAAAATCACAGCCCTGAGCACCTGCTATCATCAAGCATCCCTTAGCACTCAGCACAAGATTGAAGGTGTTAGTTCCATTCTCCTGACCAGATTCCCCCGTGAAATTTAAATCCCACCTGCAGCTTCACTTTCTCTTAGATTTCTGGCTGTTGGTTTCCTGCATGCTGTTAAAAAACTGCCAGCTTCCAGGGTTAAGGAAAAGGGAAATTGTGCAGGAGATATTCATCTGGATGAATAAACAAGACACTTTTTGAAGTTAAGGTATTATTTGCCTTGGAAAAGGCAAATGACTGTGATCAGCACCTCAATTAACTCCTATGCCTAATGCTGATGCTTTTTAAGGAACATGTTTCTTTTGTCCTGTTTTACAGCAGGGAAAAAAAGGACAGTGATAAAACTACTGGAATTATTATCAGTTTGAGGAGGAAGGTTTCCATTTCAGAGCATTTGCAATTGCATCGAACAGCTTTGTGTCTACTGCCACAATTTCCTTGGTCTTTCCTAGCTCTGCGATCTGCTCTGTGCCATGATTTAGCTGTTTTCAGACACCAGAGAGCTCAGTTTAGACTCGCAAGCCTCAGAAGCTAAATGAAAGTGAATCTCAAGTTAAACTGAGTCTCTGCTGTGGTATGAATGAGAGAGAAAATGTCCCATCAGATCATACATTCATATTTCTGGTGTATATGGTATATTTTATCCATATTTTGGATGGTCCAACACATACTACATGAGCTTTGTCCAAAGTCACCTCACTCTCTGATTAACATACACATCATATTTTAACACTTACCTAATTTTCAAGCACGTTTATTGCAGAAGCAATGTCATAGGAACTTTTCAGGTCAAGGAACTGTCACTCAGTACAGATTTGTCAAGTGTTTATCAAGCACTGAAACATATTTCTGATTAGGTGTGGGTGTTCTGTTGTAACAGAAGTGCTAAATAATAGTGATTGTACATCCAGCAAGTGCAAGTACTTGTATGTGCAAACCCGGGTTTTTGCATGCTCAAATAAGGTGATTTTCAAATTTTGCAGGCACATTTATGGATCTCTGAAAAATTTTACATTTTCAGCAGAAGAAAATTCTATTACTGAGTTCTGAAATACCCTTCTTTGAAATGTTTGCTCACTCAAAAAATAGTCAAATGATCTCAGATGTATAAAGCCTGTTAAATTAATGGAGTATAATAAAAATTTAGTACATATAAAAGTTTATGAAAAAGAGATAGCAAAATAATCTTGGAACTAGACTGTCATGTATATGTTGTACATCATCATGTTAAAAATTTTTAAAAGGATTACATTGAATCCAATGAAAAAGCTGAGAAAGAGGAGAAAAAGATGGATCAAATGAGTCTTTTAATTAAAATTTTTGTTAATATTGCTCCAAATATGCATCTGCAGAAAGAAATTAGGTAATTGCTTTTCCCCTTGAAAAAAGTCAACCCAATGAAAACATTTATTGTTAGCTCAATATTTTCTTCAGAAATATTGAATGTGGTGGTGATTTTTTAAGAAAAATGTATAGGTTTTTTTACTCAAACATAAGAAGTCAAAAGAATTCCATTTACTGAAGAGGAAATTTTGCAGGGGAAGTTCCTGGCCACTTTATCTTTGACCAATATACACGTTCCTAAGCCCAGCATAGACAGAAGATGGTGGGGAAAGAGCTAGTTGCTCACTGGCAGGGCGAGGAGAAGGGCCACGTCAGCAGAACTGTACAGTTCTGTGATCCAAAGTTGAGGCCATGGAGTGCAGTACATGACTTAAATCTTCTTGAGCTTATGCAGTGTGAAAGTATAAAAAAAGCTAGGCCGTGCAAAATACAATTCTTATTAAGTACTGGTGCTGTCTCCAGTAAACTGCTTCAAGAAAAATAACACAGGCCTTTAGGGAAGGAAGCTTTTCTAACTCTTGTAAAAGTACTACAATATATTTTACACCAGCCTTTTGCCACATTTGATTTTTCCCAAATTAGGCTAACGTATGAGATATAGAAGAAATGTGCATAAGCAGAAAAAAAAAATCAGGATGGGAGCAGGGGACTTGCAACTTCTCCAAATTAAAATATTTAAAAATCCTTAATAAAGATATACATTGAGCAACATATTCCTTGACTTAAACTGTGCTAAGCTCTTTCTTGGTGCTTCTGTGATGTCACAGAGAGTAACGTGTGAACCAGGCTCTAAAGCCAACGGATGGGTTATATGTTAAGTACATATCCTGTCTTTTGAGATAGCTAAGGAAATAATGGGGGAAAAAATATTTTTCACTAATTCTATTAATCACTGCTAAGGGAATAAATATAATTACTTAGGGGAATAATTTCTGAAGTTACATGTCCTGATGATTTTGCAGCCTGATTTCTCCTAGATGCAGAGCACCTGTCCATCAAGTTTAGACACAGAAGTCATTCACTACTGTTATTAACAATGCCAAAAATAACACAACAAGGGGGCACAAACTGAGCTTTTGGTATTTGACAACAATTAAAATTTAAGAAAATGAATCTTGAAATACCTTACTACCTATGATGAAACATACAGGATACTCATAGAGAACAATAAAATAGGTAAAAATGCGTTGCTCATTGCTGAACACTTATGCTACATTTGATCGTGAATTTGTTCGCTTTTTGGATATTAGGTGCAAAAAAGTGCAAAGAATATTTAGTTAACTGTTACAGTACCACATTACAAAAAGTATTTTCTAGGCCACAAAGGCCACTGCTGATATAATTTATATTAAGATAAATGTATACATAAAATAGTTTTTCAATCTCCATATATATATACATATATATCTGTTTCCATATCAGCCTTGCAGAATCATGTTGAAAATGATATAGGCCCCAGAATTTTGTTAGGATAATAATGATGGGAGGAAAAAAAACCTCACAGAGGAGAGTTTGTTTTCCTATTAAAAAAATTACTCATCCAGAGCAAATGGACGAATGAAATTCTGCAAGGCTGCTCTGTATTTATGGTGATGAAAATACAATCTTAAGCAGGGAGAAGCAGTGTTCAGCATTACCAATCCTCTCTGGGAGAAACCATTTCTGCCTAGAGGCCATGAATAACAACCTGAAACAGGAATTCAAAAACTTGGGCTGGTGCCTTTTCTTTTTTCTCTTTTTTCCCTTTTTTCCCTTTTCTCTTTCTTTCTTTTACTTTTTTTTTTTTTAATTTGTGAAGACTGTCTGAAATATTGATTTTTACATTTATTTGCTTGCTTGCTGTGTTCATAGGCACAGGAGGCAAGGTATAAAATCTGCCTCCTTTTTTGACTTAGGTGCACCTGTAATGTTAAGACCAGCGCTCCTAAATTTCCTGGGGCAGTTAAGACACTTCAAGGCATGTTTGACTGTTTTAGAGATTAGTCACTGGCATGGAGGGACTGGATCTTCATAAACATATTCTGTGTCAGCCAGGCTAAACCAACCCAAAATGGTTCTTCAGAAGTTTGCCAAAACGATCTTTTCCCTTCATATCTAGATTAATCCTCAAAATTTCTTTCATTATCCTAAATCAATCTTCCCCTGGCATTTTTCTCCTGCATGACACTTCTGTAAAAATGCTGTTTTGAAAAACATTGTCTCCTCAGTTTTCTTTATATATATATTGCAAAGATACAAAAAGTGACACCACCCCAAATTTTTTCTAATTACAGTCCAGCTTTTAAAATCTCAGACCCAATCATGCAGTCTTCACAGAAAGAAAGACAAAGAAAGAAGGAAAAGAGAGAGTAATTATCTGATTTATCTGATTGAGGTAAACTGCAGTGTTTAGAGATAAATCCACAAAATAATATGTAGTTCTCTTCTAGTTTTTAAAGCATCTGACTACAGCCAATAGTTTTTTGCATTTGCTGTCACTGTGTATCCTAATAGATGAGTTAACTTGCTTGTAAAATAGTCACATTTCAATTTCTTTGTCCGTGTACTGTCAGAAAACACATCTCAAATTCATATTTAGCATATATGTCTAGAGGCATCCAGCCAGCAACCAGAAACTAAATTCCATGTGTGCTGTGCACTCAGTCAAAATAACTTCAAAGAAATCTAAGTCTGTCACATTAAATCAAGAATCACAAATATGTTGTGGGTAACTGCAATGTTTGGTCAATTTTCTGAAGAGATAAATCACATTAAATAAATTCCTTTACTTTTGAGCAATCTCTCCTCTGCAGTTTGTCTTGTGTAGAGCTGCAGCTGCCATCATGAGTGCTGGAAGGTTATAACTGCATAGATCCAGTTCTCATACCTGTTCCACAAGGGCTGGACTAAAACCCATTGAAGTCAGTAGATCCTTCTCATTGCCTTCAGCAGACTTTAAATCAGCCCTTTCTCCCTGCCCAAGGAATGAACTGATTTTCCTGATACTCAAAACATGACAACAGTTGGTTTTTTTCATGCAACATTCAGTTTGAAATGCTGTCTTGCAAAGTCATAGAGGATTTAGTGCAATTTAGAAGAAATTTACTACATGAGTTGTATATGACTATTTGCTTTACCTCAAAAGAATTAGGTGTTAAAAGCTGCAGTAGTTTTGAATTGCTTAAGGGATCTTTTTGTCTGATTTCTTTGCCTATGAAAAGACACAGGTCCCATCAAAACACTGCTTGAATATGACACTGGATATATGCCGGAGATAAAACAGGTGAATGAATTTGCACGAGGCAGGGTTATATTTGACTCAACTCCATTCACACATTAACAAATTATTATAAACTGTCATATAAGACTTGGAATAGGAAAAATGTATTTTGATAAAAAAATATGGATACAGTTCATCTGCGGAAGCCAAACCTTCTCTTTATGTAGATGTGAGCTACGAGGGAGCTTTGGGCACTGACCATGATGAATCCACTCTTGCTCCCTAGGGCGTAAGCGGTGGTTTGGGTGAGGAACAGGATCCCTGGCTATCAAAACTGGTTGCTCGGCCAGGTAGCTGCAAGAAAAGTGTTATTTTTACAAATGTCATCATACCTGGCTGTGCATCACGCTCTTTTCAGAGGATGAGAGACTCTCTCAAAAAAGAATCCAAATCACATCTAGACCCTTTCTAGTCTCTGGATCAAAGTCTCTTGCATGAAAGTCTCCAGCAAAACTAATAATGGAAAGAAAACTTCTTAAGTGACCTTCTAAAAATGCCTCTGACTTGTTTCACAGGACTGGGTTTATTTCACCAACAGTGGTGGTGCCTCTGTCTCCAAACTTACATAAACCAGACAGGGCCATGAACCTCTAAAAGGCACTTCTCTGCTGCCTTGACTCAGTTTCCTTGCCTCCACACTCTTCTTGGTGTTTTACTGAAGCTTTGATATTAACTTGTGCTACCTGTCACAGGACATGTTGTGCAGCCATGTGCTACAGAGTGGGGAAATCAAATGGCCCGTGATGCCTCAGGCAGCAACTCGTTTTTCTACAGAGATTGCTTTTGCGATGGGCTAAACAGCACCTCTGTGTCCCTGCTGTGTACTAAGGCTTCAATATGTGTCTTTCTGAGTCCAAAGCTGTGAGGATTTTGTGTACAGAACACCAACAATGTGTGGCCACAGCAGATCGAAGAGGGAGTCCAAGCCTGGGGACTTGTAGATATAATCACCCCGACATTTGAATAAGCTTCCAGTAAGTGTTTGCTGAATAACTCTGGAGGGAGCTGCTGGTATGTTGCCACAATTTAGCCTAATTTGCAGGCCAGTTCCAGATTAATGTTTTAGCAACAGCAGTTTCTGCTAAAGGTTTTTGAATAGGAAATGATTGCTTTTGAAATTTTTGCAAATGATCTCTTCTAAGTAGCTGTAAGCTCTTTATCATAATATCTGGAAATTTTAAATTTCTAAATGTAATCTTGCAATGCCATCAGAGCATCATGGAATCTGTTGAAAGGCCCTTTTAAGGGATTGATAAACTCATGCAACTAGATTTAAGTTGTGCTAATGATCTTGTACCTGATCTATAGGTGCTGCACTGATTTTTTGTGATTCTCAGAAGCCCATAAATGTGAGGGACAAAAACATGCAATATCAAGGAGAAAACTTTGCTACCTCTTACCTCTACTAGAGGATGCCAGTGAGTTATTGGTTTACGTGGGTAAGCCAACATTTCATTCCAGTGATCTCTTCCAAGCCCTTCGGCATCAATTCCTGTCCGACATACTCCAATGACCTCATTGTGCCCTACTCTGAGGATTGCAGAGAGGCAGAATTTGTTTTTAATAAAAAATAGTTTTAATAACATCTAATATACAATCCTGTTTACTGGTTTAGTGTGGCACAGAATACATGACCAAAGTTTTCACATCATTTATTACAGATATTAGTTTTAATGGTAGTATAGTAATATTAAATTCCGTAATGGCGACATCAAAAACCTCCAGCCACTACCAGAGTGCTTCCAGCAGCTATAAAAATAGCAATGAGAACATAACCCTTGCCATTAAAAGGTTACAACCCAGAAGACACAAGGACTGAAAAGGATCATAATACACAAAGTTATCTGAAGGAACTCATGCTTGAATTTTGTGGGAGAGGAAGGTGAAGGAAAATGGTGGGGAATACATTTCCTGCTGCAAATCCTTCAGACATCATTTCATAAACTGTTTCTCAGCTCTAGCTGTTGTGATCTTTGGAAGTTCAGTCAAAAATGTGAACGGAAAGAATCATAGCTGTAATAGGCTGTACCTTAATACTTCATGCTCCTTGCAGTGCCATAAACTTTTTGGGGGACCCCAGAAAGTAATTTTCTGTACCTTAACTCTATGTACCTTAGAATAATGCTTTCCAAATTTCCCTTAGCAAGTGCTGAGAAAGGAGGAGCTGAGGAGGACTGAAAGTGTGCAAGCTGCTGTGCTCCTTCCCTGCTAATGGCACCACAGGGCCATTTTCACGTCTGACTGAGAAAGTCTTCCTGGCAGAACTTGGAGAACAACCAGAAATCTGATGGCAAGGGAAAACAATCTGAAGGGTGATGTTACTAAATTGGACTTTCACTGTTTATTTGCCCTGCAATCTCAAGAGCTCATTACTAATAGCACTTGAATGAGGCAGACTTGGCTCGGGCAGGATTCTGTCAGTCACTGTCTTGTTCAACCTGCAGTCCTTGAGCCACTCTAAGCAGGAGTCTCTGCCTGTCAATTCTCAGTGAAGCCATAGATAATTGGGGCTTACACATGTTATCAGTGAGGGCTGAACCTAAAGGTTACATATTGAAGGTTACATACCAAAAGGTTATTTTTCTGAATCAATTGAAGAATTAGTTACGACCTAATTCAATGATATAATTAGCCTCTAATTGCTTTTTAGTCATTCAAATTTCCTTTAGTTTCAAATACCTGCTATTTGAATAGGAATTAGAGGTGTGAGGGACTTTTTTAAGCTGGATTTTTTACCTGATTTATAAAGCTTTTACATAGTCCAGCCACCAGATATGGACCCAAAGCTAGTGGCCTGAAAGAAGATTGAGCCATATTTCTTCCTCATCCCAGTTATTTATGATGCAGATAAATTGCCATGTGCTCTAAAAGGTGTGTAAGCTTTAAACCTCTTCAGGAAAAGGCCCCAGGGCTTTATCTTTTGTGACACTGAAGCTGCTTGCAAGCTCAAGGAGGCAGAAAGCACTCACCAGCAACGATCAGGAATTGTCTCAATGGTTGGAAAGCAAACTGTGCTTACCGGTCGTAATCCATCACTGCAATGGAGAGGCTGACCTGGTCCACGTTCTCCGGAGGGATATCAAAGATGATGGCCTCGTTGTAAACGGGATTCAGTGTGTTCTTCTTCGTGGTCGTTTTCCGTTTCTTCAGTCTCCGTCCCTCGCACATCAGCGACACTTTGACATATGGATCTGAGCAACACGTAATCAGTTTATGCATCAGGACTAAAAGCCATTCAAATGTGTAGCGTAAGAACAGTATTTGTGATAGGGATGTTATATTGCTGAGGTAAAAAATTGGAAAGATTTGAGTGACCCTGGAAAACACTGCTTTTATCGTGCTGTAAATGCAAAGGAAAGGGATGGGCATTCCGAACAGACACATTGGCTGCCAGGCCAAAACAGGTCTGTATCCATTCTCCTGCTGCTTCCACCCCACAGCCATGTTAAACACACAGAACTCAAGGAGTTCTTATTCATCCCCTTCCTGAATAGACTGTGCCTTGTTATTTAAAAACAGTAGATTCACCTGATGCACCGGTTATATCCATTGCTTTGAGATTCCGACATTTGATGACTGTCAGTGTCATTCTCCCAGCAGTAGGCAAATAACAAAGGGAAAACATGATCTCACCCAAATCTATGCTTTCCTGAAAAAGAAAAGCAATTATTAGAAACCTGATCATACTGCCAAAATTCAGTTCAGGTCATGCAAAACTGTAGTACTTTTTTTTAACATGGAGACAGGCTTCTTTTGCAGCCTCAGATGATTTTGAAGAGGTCACAAGTGATTTTCCAAAATTATTTCCATGAAGTACAGGAGGAGTAACAACAAAATAATATTTTAGGGACAGGATCTTCAATTGCCAAACTGAGAAACTGAAAAAAAAAATCAGAGACAAAACTCTCTGGATTCCTGATATGTTTGTGTTGAATTCACACAAAAGAAAATGTGTTGAAATGAGAATATCAGGTTCTGCTCCTGAAAACACTCATACTCCATCAGCCCCAACAGAAAGAAACCTGGTGGAATATTTAGACCATACACTTTTACATGCCCTTTAGACACTGGAATTTATGTAGGAGAAGAATTTCTGCACATGCATGTGTATAAAAAGCTAATCCTGTCTAAGTGCTTCAAAATGAAGAACATGCTTGAAGAAGTTGCTCTCCTTACTGCTCTGAATGTGCTTTGAGAGGTTGTTCTGTTTTAGAAGAAAAGCAAAGTAAAGGAGTAGCACCTACAGCTTTCCTGGCTCAACAGCAACTTTTTGGAGGATAACATACTCAGAAGGGTGGATAGGGTCCATATGAATATTAATAATCCTCACAAAGAGACAGGTTCTGTATTGAGACCATGTGCTATGTACTCATGCAATATGATGTTGCCCTGTAGTTTAGATGCTACAATACTTGAGACGTGTAACTTAAGGAAGAGAGTTTCTACCAGTTCTTATTTTTTTCCTTTTCTCACAGTTACACAATTATCCTAACATTGCAAAAGTTTAGGTTTTGAGATGTTTGTTACGTTCTAAATTGTTCTGTTCTAAATTTTAAATACACTTTTGCTACCTCCCCACCTCAAAATATTGCATTTTAAGAACTTATTATATGATTTTGTAAGGAGCATGTAAGGAAGCCACTCTGTAAGGCAGCCACTCTCAAGCATGCTCATGTGATCTTGAAGGACTTTTTTTTTTTGACTAATACTAAAAAGCTCATTTTTAACATCTCAGCTTCAATATTTTATCTGTCAAACCTACAGTTACCCTGAGAGTACAAATTCGCTTGAGAGCTGCTGGATTTAGTGTACAGCTGTTCTAGCATCAGAAGGCAAGCATAGGATGTTTCTAAATGAAACATATTAAAATAATGATTGCTGTGTAGATGACAAATATATTGTTTACAGTTATAAGACAAGACTGGGCTTCTTGTTCACATTCTTCAGCTGCTTATGTGTACAGTTTTATTGACTTCCTTCAGGCTAATACTCCGTTTAAATTGAAACAAGTATTTCACATCTTTCTTGAGTAAAGATGGACTTAATCACATGCTTCGGGGTTTGGTTTTTGGTTTTTTTTTTAAATTTTGTTTTGTTATTGTTTTTTTTTCCCCATTGCAGACTGGATTGAAAAATACAGTTTTGGAATAGCTTTGAAGTCTGTGTTGCAGAGGCAATACAATATTGACTTTTGTGTAGGTTGGTCAGTTCACACGTTCAGTCATTTTGCTAGGATTCTGTTTTGACAATTACTAGTTTGATAAGCATGTGAACATTCACTGTGGGCAAATTCCACGCTTGTCAGAATTCCAGATTTCTCAGAATTTCAAAATGATTTAGCTCATTCAGTCTACACAGGACAAATACAGCTATCTGACCTCTCCCTTTCTTTGCCACAAAGAGTGCAGAATTTCACTGCACAGAGTAAATGACCAAACTCACTTTTCTATTTCAGAAAACACAAATAAAACTTGAACAAATGAATGGTAATTCTTTCCACTCGCTTGTTAAAGTGGCAAGTGGTCTCCTATACTTTACAGTTCTTGACATATCTGAACACAGTTTCAAGCAGAGCTTCTGTTGCTGGCATTACTTTCTGAATTCAGAGTCTGATGGTTGTTTCTCATATCCATGTATCAAACAGATCTCACTCTCTTGTTTGGAAAGAAAATAGAGTTCCCCGAGTTTCAGTGCTTCAAAGTTACCTAAGGTCTATGATGAGAAAGGTGATGAAGATGGGTTGGATCATGAAACACCATGGGTAGCTCATAAAAAGACCTGATTTTTCCTTCTTCAGAATAAGTCTTGGGTAGGTGAATAGAGAAAAAATAATTTTTGAAGATGGGAGTATGAACTTGAGTGTTCTATTATTTCTTTTTGAAGAGAAATTGGGTAGACACTCAAAGGTTTGTGTGAGCTCAGCTGATAAAGCAGAATACAGACAGGACTATGTACTATGAGTTAAATACTTCAAAAGCATAGCTCAAAATGCTTGCAAAACTCACTTGGTTGTTACTCTACAGTGCATTTTTGAGAAGCAGAGAAAAGCAGTTTCTGCTCTGAATATCTGTCAAGGCTGGTGGTCTTTCTTCATACAGGAGTGTGAATGTGTGAAGATCTAAATGTTCTTTTGAAGAGTTAAGATTAAAATGATAAACGTATGTTATAGTATCAGAGACTGGGTATTGGATAAAATGTCTGCGGTATCTCCATTTCCACACACACACTTTTATTGTTAATTTGAGCACTAGGGGTTCATAAATTTGGACCCGAAAACACAGATTCAGACCTAGATAATAAACATAGTAACACTTTGGTTCACTTCTCATGACAGTCTTTGTTAATCACATTGATTATCATGAGTAATATTTTTAAATTCCCTGGATCCCTAAGCATTATTGATTTTAATTGAGATTTAAATATAGGATTCAATTTACTTTAGAATCTCAGTGCTATAGAAAATTTATATTTTTCTCACCTTGTAATACACTAGATAATTAAGTTGACACAAGTAATATGACAGGAAACCTTCAGTACAAGCAAACCTGAAGAAACCAAGGCACAGACTTGCCCTCAACAATCACATCCGCATTGCAGTGCACCTCAAACAAAACACAACTCAGAAGACACAATCCAGTGGCTGCCATTTGTGCATATTTTTAAATAGTTCTCAGATTGCCTAACATGCGTCATCTATTTACTGAAAATTGCACATAACTTAGATAACTTCCATGACATTTCATCTCTTTCATAGACCTATTTTGAGTTTTCCTTTTTCTTCTTGAACTAAATTTGGATTTCAATTAACAGCTAGCTTTACAGATGTTTGTAGTGATTGCCTCCCACTGACTTCCAATAACAGGTGCAGAAAAACCAGCATCGAGCACAGCTGTTCTTATGCAAATGGAAGCATTTGTTGACACTTCATGTCTCTTCTTTACTTATTTCCTGTCTGTATCCACAAGCCATCATATAGTACTAAGGATCTGAAACAGTTGCCAGCACTATACCAGCTTCAGTTATTTTGACAGCTACGATTATACCTCTATCCCATCCATTTTCTGGTATGGTGGGTCTAGAACAAAATAAAACAAAGAAAACAATGATCTCACATGCACACATCAGTTATTCTGATGAACTTTGTGGGTTTTGAGCTACAGAATGCAGATTTTTTAAAAATAGCATAGTTCTCATCCCACACTGGCAAGCACGTGAATGAATGTGCTAATTTATTTTTGTTCCATTAGGACGGATCCATTAGGATCTGTCCACATTCTCTGCTTTCTGGGCTCTTGGGAAATTAGTCCAGGAGTTGGCACAGTCAGAAATAAAAAGTTCCTTATTCTATTCTATTTGTTATCATACCCAATGGACACCGGTCCTCTCATTTTCGCACTTATGCCTGTGAAAATAGCAGCATTTCTACAGAGGCTGGGCTCCCCACTCACAATATAGATAAAAGGGGAGGATGTGAGGAGAAGTTTGTAGAACTTGTAGGGGAGCATCAATTAAACTGATTGAATTTTTTGAACTGCTGTTGCTGGGAAAAGCTTTGCTGTCACTTCAATTAATTTTCTCAGTTGTTTCCACTAAATTCAATAAAAGAGATTACTTTTAACTAGTTCATTGGGGAAGGTAGCTATAGATCCTTCCATGTTCGGGGTGGTTTCTACTCACATATCAACCCCCATAACCCTGAAAATGAACAGGAAAACTGTTTACTGACTGTAGAGACAGTCTAATAACTTTCATAGTCTCCCTCCTCTATGCCAACATCTTAACTGGTTTCCTATGATAGTAGAAGTAAAAAGCTTATAGGGACCTGACATGAAAAATGGTGTCATTTTTGAATCACAAGTAGACTTTTGACCATTTTTTCACTGACGTTTGTTTCTTCTGTTTCTTCTTTTCCACAAGACTTTGAAGTTTTGAAATTCAAACAAAGTCTTAAAAGAGCAACTTGCTGTGTATTCTTACAATGAACTATGTAAATGCTACTGGAACTGGAAAATTTATGTGCTTTTATTATTAATTGTGTGTAATTAATTTCCATGGTTAAAGTAACGAGTATCTGCATAATTAATAGTGCAGTAGAAATTAGATTCCCTCAAAAACTTACTTGTTGCTACTTTATCATTCAGATTATCATACTCCACAGTAATAACTGCAGTTCTTAATCTCAGTTTTAATATCTGGAACTACTTTCCTATTAATTGCAATTGGAATGCTGTTTTAAAGATTATGTGTAAGAGTAGCATAGCAAAAAATACTAAGCGCAGCATGAATTTCTTTCGTACTTGATTCCTAAACAAATGCTTTGCAAATTTTGTTCTCAGTTTTCCTGCTGTATTTTGAGCAAGCATCTGTAATAAATAATAACAGTAATTTTCTAGCTACCTAAGAAGCATTTGCTTTTCTAGATTTTTAGCTGTTTTTACCTTTAGTAACACCGAAAACTGTTTTTTCTATATAGTATGCAAATTTAAAGAAAAATGCATTGGCAGAGATAGACCTTTGGATTACTCAAATATTGCAGGAAGATAATTCCCCGATAGGACAGATTTCTCTTTCTCTGTTTAGAAACATATTATATATATTTCTGCTTTCCAATAAAAGCTACTGATGTTAAGCTTCAAGAATCAGGGATAAAATATAACAATGAATGTTGGGAGCTGGATGGAAAGAGAAAGGAAACCTGTCCCCCCAGAAATTTAGCTAAGAACGTGTTAAGGTATTTCTGGTTTTGAGGTATAGGTCAAGAGTTAAAAGAGTGATAGTAAAGGACAGAAATCTACCAGTCTGTTTTCTCATTTATGCATTTAGAATTTGATGGTATCCTTGCTATCACAGAAATTATTAAAAGTTCTGTGAGGCTCAAACTGGAGAGCTAATTCTCGAGGGGATTTTCCTTTGGAAACCTTGTACCCACAGCTAATATTTATTTTCATCTTCTGTTATTCTTTGCATATCAAATCCAGCTCTTTCCTTCCTCTCAACACCGGTTACTGATTGAGCTGTTGCCCTGGGAAATGAATCAATTAAGTTTGTGTTCTTGCCTCTGTGGAAGGCAGTATGGAAGCAGTGGGGCTTGTTGCTCTGTAATGACCGTGTCTTCTGCTTGTGGACGGCTAATGCTTGTCTGAGCCTGGCACCCTGATTGCTCTGCTGCTGATTGCAGCCCTGATTGCACAGGGAGGACTCCCTGAGATTGCAGAATGCCCTCAGTGGGCACCCTGGAAGCCTCCTGGGTGCTCCTTGTGTCGCTCCCTCTGTACAGAACCATCTGTCTTGTGCACCGGGGAGTTGTTACAGCTTGCCAGGCAGCAAGGAAGCGCATTCCTGCCTCAGAACAGCGGAGAACAGAGGCACTTCTGTGAACTAACTGTGACATGAGAATGAACCAAAATGTATATGGCCTCCCATATAAAGATGCTTTTCTGAGCTGCAGTGCATTGTCTGCAAAGAGACTGTTCGCAGTGAGAAACTCAGAGAGCACTCAGGGCACAGCAGGTCAGACAAACCACGTCCCTTAGCAGAGCTGCCACAGCACTGTCTGGAAGCAGAGATACTAAAATCCCTTGAGGAAACCACGCCCTTCATTCACCTAATATTTATGATTTTTAAGGTAGACTGAAAGTAGCAGTTTGCCCCTAGCAAATCAAAATATTAAAATAATTTGTTGTTTCAAATGAAAAGAAACATTAAATAATAATGATAGAAACCTTCCCTGCCTTCAGTAACTGGACAGAAACCCACCCTTCCTCCATTGTCTTTTCTAGTTATCAACCAGACCTAAAGCAGTTCCAAACCTAAACGAAGGTCTCCAAAATGTTTCTTCTAAAGACTGATCCAGACTATTCTCTCACCTGCTCAGCAGCAGCAGTGGTCACATGGATCCCTTTTATCAATGGCCCTGAGCAAAAATGACAAGTGCCAGCAATTCTTGGCTTGGAAGGGGCTGTTCCCATTACAGAGATGAGAAATGCTCCTGCACTGACAAGCCCTTAGTCTTTCACACCTGTTTAAGATTCTGTTGGAGCTTTTAGGTGCATTTCCAGAAACATTCATAAGTCTAAGTGCATTTTGATGAAGATGGGCAGCTGTAGGGCTTAGCCCACTACAGTGCTGGTGATAAAACATTTCCTCACAGCGCAGCTCTTTGAACACTGAGGAAAAGGACCATCCTTAAAATGTGGCCTCAAGGTGTGACTGCAAAAGGCATCTCTGTCAGCTCTCTACCACAATTGCCTTACTCGGGGAAAGGACTTATGCTCTGTCCACTTACACAACAGGGGATATGGAGAAAACTAAGCAGAGATAATGCTCTGGGTGAAATTCAGAGGTAGGCTTCATTCTTGTTTGATGAAGAAATCAGAAGAATCTCTTTCCATAACAGAGGCCAGCAGCCAGCAGAATTACCTGTGTGATATCCTATTCTGGCAATTATTTGATATAAATGAACTGAGACAAATGTTACTGTCCTACTTATTTAAAAAAATATATATTTAAGCACTTCCGTCTTTCCCAGTGATGCTATTTAATTATGTTCCTATTGCTTTAGAAACAGCTATCATACACCATGGACATCACGTGAAGGCTATGTCCTTACAAAATCTGCTTTTACATTCCACTTCACAAATGAGCAAACTGCAGCACTGAAAAGCCTGGTGTTGGGGAACTAAATAATAACCAAGTTCCATCTGTCTACATGAGATAATTCAAGAGGCTACAAGTACATGACAATTCGATGACTAAGATCCCCAAGAGACTACCACTGCTGGAAATGGAAATGGCATTCCTCTAAATTCTGAGCATTAATTTTTTTTCCCAATTGCATAGTTTCCTATAACTGGTTACTCTAACAGACTTCACAGGATACCTTCAGAAAAAAAAAAAAAAAATTCTGACAGTTACTTGCCAATGTTTTTAGGCAGCAGCATTAGAGGAAGTTTCCAAAGCAGCTGATAATTTTTAAAAGCATTATAGGATGTTAATAAATGTTTATATTCGGAAATTGTTGGATCACAAGCAGTGGACTTTTTGCCTAGAAAATTTTAAGACACTTAATATTAGAAGCGCTTTTTAGCAATTCCAATAAATGACTTTTCTTTTTATAAAGTATGCAGTATATTTTGGTAGTAACAAAACCTCAGAAATGTATGCAAAAATTACAAGCACTTGACAAAAACAGAAGCCTCATATTTTGATTAAACAATCCATCTGGTATTATTTGTTTGCCTCTAATGTTATGAATTCATTTTCTCAGGTGTAGTGAGAGTTACAGTATTCCAATATACTGAACATCCTCCATGGGTGATCCAAGGCTGCCTCTTGATTTTTTCTTTTTCTTTTTTTTTTTTTTTAAATTAATCAGGTGAACAGAAGCAAATGATAGATTATTAACTGAAAATTCAATCATCCATGTATAATCAAAATTTGGGGATCTATGAGATATCTAAGATGCTTTTTCTGCACTACTGATTTTGCACTAAATTTACCTTAAGAATCTAACATAAAGAAATAGATATACTTTAGCGCTTAAAACAGGTACATATTACATATTATAAAGTGTGGTATGTTTTCAACACAATATATAACAGAGAAACAATAATATAAATAAAAAATAAAGGTAATAATCCAAACTACAAAATGTGAATAAATATCAGCATCTGAAAATAATGAGAATAAAAATGAGTGTGTGTGTGTGGGCCAATCCTGCACTTCCATAGAATAATTTTGAATGATTATTAGGAGCAAAGAAAGTGTATTAAAGCTGTAGGTTTACACAGAATCATTGGGTTTACAGCCAAAAAGACTCAGTGCAACCATCCAGTCTGATCTTTCCCTGACTGTATTTCATGTACCAAATAAAAACTCTATGATTGTGCAAGCAAATCTGTTGAAAATTATGTTAGCTACTGACAAAGAGTTGTTGCATAACAAAGAATCTCCTGGTCTCCTGTGGCAATTTCCTTCACAGGCAAAATGCAGCAATCCATTTTCTTGGTAAATCTCTCCAGAAGTGTTTAAGACTGCAGAGTTTTGTGTCATAAGAATAGATTCTTTTCACACAGGTAATAGGAATTGTTTTTACCCTAATTTTAACTTCTGAGTAGAAAATTCTTGACTGTGGAAGAGAGGTAAAAGAGTCATAGCTGAGGAGAGGATGCTTCCACTGTTATTTTTAAGTTTTGGACTAATTCTTTGATCTATCACATCTATTATTTTCCACCATTTATCATTTAGCAACAGCATGAGCAGACCACTGGGTGTAGGAATCACAGCTGAACAAAGAGACAAAAAACTTCTCAGAATATACAACAAAACAGAGCAAAGGTGAAGAAGAAAAAAGCATGAGAGAAATATTTGCAGAATGACATCTGGATTCCTGGGCTCTACTGGGTGGGTATGGCCTTTTCCATTCACACAGCCTACTTGACTTTCTAAGATTCTTTACGAACACCAAAGCATATTTGCCTGGATTAGAATTATTTTCCCGCAATTGTAGAACTAGCTGGATCTTTCTTTTTCAACGCTTATCAAAGTTCAGTTGACTCTGGCCAGCATTAGTCATTTAACTGCTAGTTCGTGACTTTGGTAAACTTTAGATGTGGCGTTTAAGACTGTAAGTCCCCATTGATTTACATCTCACACAGTGGTTATTCCTGTGCAGGTTTGGCTCTCTCAACTTACAGTTTCTGATATGCCAAAACTAGAAGCCTGTGTTGGTATTTCATAAAACAGCTCAAGTAAAACACAAGGCAGCACATTGCACATAGAATTACTGGACATCTTCTAGGAGGGTTTCATTTTTTCAGGAAAAAAAACCAATTGTCAGTTTCTTACATAATTTTCTGAGAATAGGGAAAGGCTTGTGAAAGCTGATGAGGTTACCCAACACTAGAAGATATCTCAATTTTATGTGCTTATTGTTGGTGATTTAAGTGGAGTCAACCTTTTCATACACATGCAGTGCTGTAAACTATACTGACTAAACACCTCATGCTTTCTCTTAATCTTCACATGGATCAAAACACCAGCAGAGTGAGTTAGGCACTATAACTGCATGCACTAACCCTTAGCGAGGAAGAAACTCAAATTAGGATGCAGTGCCAAGTTTAGCAACCATCTTCATCCAGAGGTATATGTATCTACCCCAGCTGTGTGATCTGGTATGGCATTTCAGTCTGCTCAAAACCAGTGAGGAACAGTCCAGAGATTCTCATTTGCTGAAACCATTCTAGTTATCAGCTAAAAATCTCACAGACACTCCTGCTGCAAGTGACCAGTGAACTTTTAAGTAATTACTAAAGTATTCAACACAACAAAAAAGCTAGAAGAAATTTTTAAAAATGGTTACTTGGACTATTATTCGAAGACCTTAAACACAGACTCAATATTAAGCTTGAGAACACAATCCTTAAATGTACTTGAAATCTGAGCTTGATCAAACTGAGCATACACAGATTCAGATTTCTGGAGCTGTGCTGAAGGCTGTTCAGAGCAGTTTGGTAGGCCCACCAGTGCAAATAAATAGCTGCTATTGTGAATTTGCATTTGCGAACTCCCTCCACTATTCTACATTCTCTGGTACTTCTCCTTTCTCAGATAATCACAGTGCTCATGCTCAGGTTGGTGAGGAGATACCAGTGCCCCTTGTCCTTCCAATCATGCAGACCTAGACCTCTCTGTCTAGCAGGTGTGAACATCATGAAAGCGTTTGGTGAAAAAGGCATGGGAGGTTTCTGGCTGTAGAGGAGGGATGGTGCAAAGCTTCTGGCACTTATCCCTAGTACTGCTCTGTCCTCTGCTCATCCCCACGTGGAAATCTGGCCCGTGTGAAGCCTGGGATGAGTCACACTGTTTGGATACGCCCACAGAACAAGGGATGGGAAAACTTCTCTATAAATAACATGCTAGTTAAAAAGAAACTGAAACCAAATCCAAAACCAAAACCAACACCCTACACCTCACCATTTTAACTGCTTTTTTTTCCCGCTTCAAATCCCAGCCAGGGATGATGAGTTTGGAATTCAAGGTTAATAAAGCAATATCTGGAGACTGCTATTCTCTGGTAGCCTGCCATTCATCCTGTCATCCATGCACAGACCTCCTTTTCTTGCATGTAACAACAAACTAATTAATTTCTATTTCCTAATTCTACTTGCTTGTGTCTCTTCAGTTTTGCTAACAACCAGCAGCAATGCAGATACAACTACTGGGGACCTTAACCACAGTGCAGCCAGCAAAGAACATTTTAGACTTTAAGCACTTTCAGCCTCTTTTCCTTCCCAAGATTTCTAACCCATGAAAATTTCCTAACAAGAACATGATAGGATGGGCCCTTTTTCTTAACAGATGGTCATTTTGCTGGACAAGGTGTTTTGCTAACAGGAAAATGTTATTAGTTCTGGCTAAGCAATGACTTCCATAATGTAGCATTTAACTAATAAATGTAATTTATATACACACTGTGAGCCATAAAGATGACAGTATGCTCCCAGAAGATTTTTTGGTAATTAAATTTTGTATCTTCCCAAGCATTATTCTCTGTGCTCAAAGGAAAATATTGACAGCTCCTTTTTTTTATTTATTTCAGACTCTGCTGATAAACAGGTTACACTGCCAAAAACTACAAAAGAGAAATGAAAATATCATGTTAATGTTTTCGGAACACATTACTTACTGTGGTGGCACAGTGGATGTCTTTCCATACATTGGCTTCCCTGGAGAGATCTGAGACTTCAAAAAGGTTATCAAGAATAACTTCCCCAATCATGTCATGTCTAGAAAATCTGTCAAAATCATAAACACTGAAATGCAATTTCCTGTTGCTGAGCTGATCATAGGCTACAGGAAACTGAAAGGTTTCATCAAAGACAGGATTTAATGTCTTTCTGTGAACTCGTGTCTGAAACTTCTTTTTCCTATCTGGAAGCAGATAAATCTTAACGTAGGGGTCGGATGTTCCTGTGAAGTCTTTAGCAGGCAGATCTAAGGCTTTGACAATTGTGACAGCCAGCAGTTCATTCTCATAATCATACCGGAGAGTGAAGTTAAGTTTTCCACATGTTTTCACATCTTCTTGCTGCCCATCAGAATCCACAGACTTCTGCTTGTAGAGTTCTGGTTTTATTCTCCCAATGCTGGTTGTTGTCTCTCCCCTCTGCAAAACCGGGTCTGTCCCCATGTTAAAATCAACACTGGACACTTGCATCTGCCTTGGCAAGTGCCTCCTGAAAGAATTGTGCCTGCACACACAGACACACAGACACAAAAACAAGACATGGTTATCTCCGGGAAAAGACCATCACTCAATAGAAAATACAAGAACAAATTAGTGAGGGCTCCCCTCTTTAAAATAATTAAAAAATAAACCTCTCCACACCCCCTTCAGTGTTTTGCAAGTGTTAAAGCATCCTTGAGAGGAGATGATAATTCAGAATTAATTTCTTGGCCCAGGAGACACCCAGTGTCCTGGAAATAAATACATTTATAACTTTGCTTTCAGACTATGCAGCTGAAACTGAATTCATGTTCTTTCACAGAACAAGTTGACAGTTCCAACATCGCATGATCCCACTGTGCTAGGGCCTGAGTAATGTACAGTCAAACAGAAAAAAAAAAATCACTTGTAGAATTTTCATCAGTACTCCCTGGTTTTTGGAGGCATTCCATGGTGGTTTTCCATTTAAATATTTACCAGCCTTCACACTGATGACTGTGAAAGGCTCCTGAAAGGGAAATGCAGAGTTGTGTCTGGAGGTTTTTAGCATAGTGCTTTGCCATCCTACAACATTTTATATACACCTGCTTGGTATCTGCTGCACTGAGGCTGCCTTCTCCAAAAATACTGGGAACATTTTGTTCTGCCTGCAATGCGTTTCAGAGTTTTGGTCAACATTTTTCTGCCATTTTTTTTCTTCTCTTTTGTTCTCATGGTCTGCTGTGCAGAGCAGTAGAAAGCTGATTCCTGTATCACTAGCAAGAAACAATATGTTAAATTCCTTGTAATTCTGAATACAGTGTAATTCTGAATGCAAGCTTATCATGGCTCATGAACCCGAATGGAAAGTTGTGCCATTCCTACTCAGAGTGAAACCAAACCCCTGGCATGCCATTCAGCCCTACAGCAGTATAAAAACACTGGTCAAAAAGCTTCCCAGCATTTATCAGCAGCAGATGCCATTATGACTACACTATCCAGTTTATTTTTTAGGCATTTTCACATTTCCTTGGTGCTTCCGTACCCCAACAATCTGTGCTGCAGAAGCTTACCACTCCTGTGAGCACACTTAGTTGCCATTAAAGAGCAATCCGATTGTCAGAATTTCCTCTGCTTTTTGCAATCAATTGCTTATTAATGCCACATGTAGCCTTGCCTTATTGCTTGGTTTCCCTGTGGTGTTGTGTTCTGAAAACAAGAGGTGTCACAGCTGTGTATTTCTTTCTTTAAATCAGAAATGCAAATTGTCCATTTGAAAACAACCAGGACTCATTTCATAGATATTATTTGTATTTTTGCTGTAAGTGAAGAAGTTGCAAAAGGCATGAAGCACAAAACTGCTGCAGTTCAGCTGAGCAGAGATACAAGAGGGCAATCTGCAGCTATTAAATAATAGACAAGAACGTTTCCCCTTTTAGCTGTTTCAGTCCTGCTAGGTGCAGGGAGCAGTCTTAGCTCAACACAAGAACAGGGGAGGGAGAGCTTCATAGCCTAGACCTAAAGCAGCTCAAAAAAATCCAGGTGTTTTGATCTCAAATGTAGATGAACAATACAACCCTCTTGTAACACACTTCGTCTTTTTTCTTTGCAGATAGACAAGTTGGAAGATCTTCTTCTCTCTTAAATATTAAAACTCCCTGAATTCATGGTGTATAATGTCCACATTGGAATGGAGTGAGGAATGAAAAGGCCCTGACTGGTCAGAAAAGCAGAATATTGTCCTCAGGGAGTTTCACAGCTGTTCTTGTGCCTTTGCCGTCCAAGAAGTGCAGCCTCATAGGTGTGCCAAACACAGGGAAGGAGCTGAACTCCACCCAAAATGTAGTGCAATAAATGTCTGGGCAGGCAGCAGTTTAGGGACTATCTTTTTAGTGTCTTTGACTCATAATGAGGCCCAGGAAGGCCTGTGTTACTGCTGCTTCTGTCAGTGCTAAGGAAACCTGTGCTCCTCACACCTGCAGCTGTACTACTGAGATGCCCAGATGATCACAGAATCATAGAATAGTTTGAGTTGGAAGGGACCTTAAAGATCATCCAGTTCCAATCCCCCTGCCATGGGGGTATCGTGTTTGAACCCTGTTGTACATTAGCCGTGGCTAAAACTGCCTTTGCAGGGAAAACAGTGAAGCTGATTTTATGACATCAGTTTGAGTGAAAACAGGTACATGACAAATTCTGTTTTCTTCAACCTCTCTTGCACTTTTGACAGTCTGGGTTAATGCACGCAAAAGCAATATATAAGACCTGAAATCTATGAGTTCTAAGGTACCAGCTTTCTTTTAAATTCTCAGACTTTATGCGCTTCAGATGCTCTACTGAATTGTTGTGAGATGTCACTAAGTAAAAGAATGCATCTGTATGGCTGTTCCCTGTGGGAATCAGCACCACTTTTGCTCTAGTAAGCCAAAGTTCTAATTACACAGTGCCTAGTATCTGTTCTGAGTCACAGCATTTCACCAAGACAGCTAATTGGTCTGTTAATTATTAAGATGTTTCATTGTTGTCATGGCAACATATTTATCTTCCTTTGTTCTGCACTAACAAAGGGATTAATGGCTGTGACAATGAAGTACAAGGATGTGAGAAAATCAGGTGGTGAAAATGTGGGAGAGCTACCAACATGTGCAAATCTAGGTACTTCAGCCTCTACTGACTCTTACATGCAGCACTCCTACAGTAGACTTGCCTTCCATAACAGAACAAATGCATTTTGAGTGATAGCAAACCTGTATGTAAGTCTAATATAAAACTGTTTCCATGGGCATAACTTGAGATTTATGAGGGGTGACTCCGGTCTAGCTTTCCTAGATGGTATTAGACCAGTCTTTTGGACCAGATCCAGAAAAGGGCATGATTACTGGTGGTATTTAGACAGAACAAAAACTTCTCTCTTCTCCTTGCAAACACTAAAATCAACAGATATGTTTGTTTTTCTTTAACCTTAACAAACCCAAGCTCCTCACTTTTGCTTTTGTGCCTCTTGGGAACTGACTGGCTCAACATGTTCCTCTCCAGTTAATGCTAAAGAGCAAAAAGCATGTTCTTGGAAAATACGGGTGAATGTTTGAAGAATGGATTTTCATAGAAGCAATGAACTATATTGTAAAATACTTTCGCAAAGTATGGGAAAGGGTGGTTCTCAAAAATGCAGAGCAAAAATATTTGCAAATGAACACCACTGCTGCAGTTCTTCTGTAGTGTACTGGCTAATTGATATCAAAGGCTAAAGTGCTTTTAACAAACAGGTCTTTTCATATTATCACGGACTATGAAAATGACATAGTTCTAACTAAGCAGAAATGTATAATTTCCCCATACTAACATGTCTCTGTGTTAAATGTACAGTCTAAAAAATGTTACCAGGCACATTTTATTATTGCTGTCATTGGCTTATTAAAATCCTTATGCTTCAATTGCAATGACATAATATGATTTCATTTCTTTTATTAAGAGCTGATGGCTGCATGAACCCATCACAGAACTGGTTACAACCCTTTAATTTGCCCCAGCTCAGGTGAGATCAGTGTATAGGAGACAATCCAGACAGCAAGCATTTCTCTTAGATCCTTTGTCGATGGAATGCATTTAGGAGATGGTGCATCTGAATCCCTCAGGACTTCTGAGGACAACAAAGCAGTGCTGCATTGAAGATGGTGCAAGAGAAGTTGTGCTACCCTTGCGTCTGTCATTGGCTCCTCTTTATTTAGAGGCCCCCAACTAAGGACACCAGAGTCAGGTTTCAGTCATTTTGCTGGTACATAGTTGCCAGCTGGGGTTAACACACAATAAGGAATAATTCAGAAAGCTGGTCTAAATGTCCAGCCTTCTTCTTATACATTGTATTCTTGGCAGCAACAATTAGTATGGGCTGTTAAGTTAGGACTCCCTTAAGGCAGGCAGGGGTGTAGATAAAATGCATTTACAAACACAAAGATTATAATTTCTGGGTAAGTTTTAAGACAAATGTTATTCTAAACATGTTTTGTAAAAGTATGCAGAATTTTTCACCAGACTCTAAAAGAAGGTGATATTTCCAAACACCCTACTACTGTGGTGGGACAATCAGTGTTACTCATAGCACAGGAACCCTCCCTTTCAGAGGGGATTTAACCCTGATAATCTTGAGAAGATTAGAAGAAATCTCCCTTACAAGGTTGCCGACATCCCCAGAAAGAGTAGGATTGATAGGAGGTTTTACTTTGTAAAACTGTCCTTGGCCTCACATAGATTTTATATGCACTTAGAACCCAGTCCAAATCACTCTAGAGGTCTGTGAGAATATTTTCAGTGCCTGAAGTAGATCTGGAGCATATCCCTGGAAATTCTGTCTTCCCCGATAGTACTACTGGGACTATTCAAGTCCATTTGCCAGCCAGCTATTTCTTCTCTCTATTCAGGAGGTCAGACAGTCTGAATACTTGGATTTGATGGATAAAACTCTTTCAGTTAATGTCCTTTTAGTAGTAGCGCGCTGGGTAATAGGCTTGTCATGCTAAACTGTACCAATTTTTGTTCCTCTGTGTTTAGTGTGACAGTTACAAGTCCAGAATTATCATCTGAGTGTTGTGGAAATGTTCCTTGGTGTGGTTTGGATACTGTGTTCCCGTTCTGAGCAGATGGATACAGTAGCAGGAACCAGACATAGCCAGGGTAGTGTGGCTTCAAGCCAGCTGGAGTCTCGTAATTCAGGAGATGCTTCGGCTGCTGAAGTCAGTCAGAGCTCCTCTGGCTGGAGTGCTCTCATTTTGGGAGCCTCCTGTGGCTTCCTGTTGGCTGTTCCATGGGGTTGGAACAGCTGAGAAAAAGCACTTGAGCACTCACTGCCACAACAAGTGCACTGAGCTGGCAAAACATTGTCTTTAGGGCTCCCAGAAGGCCAGCAAAGTCTGTGCCCACTCAGAGTAAAGCAGTCTTCTACTCCTTATGCCTCTAAATATTATTGTGAATTTGAGCCTTTTTTCGTTTGGTTGGTTGGCTTTGGTTGAGTTTTCTTTTTTTTTTTTTTTTTTTTGGGTAGTTGGTTTTGGTGTTTCTGTTTGGTTTTGTTTGTTTGTTTTTTGGTAGCATGTGTTTCCTTAGCAAATGGCATTTTAAGAAAAAAGCTACTTCCTACACACTATCTGTACTGTAACTTATGGCATTACACTACACTTCTTAGTCTTAATTTTCCCACTCTTTGTTTATAAAACGCTCCCCTTTTTAATGTAGGATTTGAGCTTTGCAGTTCATTGTTTGTTTCCATGCATTAAATTTGCTGACTGTATTTGAAGAAAATCCCATTTGAATCTATAGGTCCCAGCACGTCTTCACTGCTTTTCAACATAAAGTGGTACCTAATGCAAAATTAAAGTGTGTGTCCTCCACCTTTAATACAAAAGAAACCGCTAAGGAATGCTGCATGGTTCTCATTTAGTTATAGACCTATATGGAATCTGTACAGCTTTAAGATCAGTCCATAAGGATCTGTATTTTTAGACTGGAATTTTAATTCCTTTGTAATCAGCAAACCATGTCTTAAGGAAGTGTGCTATCAACGAGTTTATCATTTATTTGATTTAGAGGGAAACTTTCATCTGCAAAAACAACTGATATACCTATAGAAAACATCTCTGATAAAATCTAGACTTGCAGTTCTTTAAAAAAACAACACTGAAGTATGTTTTCCTATAATCAAAACCCTAAAGGGAAACACTTAAAGTAGAAACATGTTTACAAAGTAGTAGAAGATGTAGATTTCACTTTCATATGTTAAAATGATTGTGTAACTGAAGGTACACTAAATTTTTCAGAATATTCCATCCAAAAAACAATATGGCTTCACCTTCACATGACTGATGTTTCACCCTTAACTGCTAAGAAACCTGTGAATAATCCAGGATCCTGGAAATTTCAGCATTCCTGCTCTACCTGTTCCTGGGAAAGGTGCCACAAGTGCGAGTGCCTCGGACTTACCTCGATGAGGATGTGGGCTCGGTGATCTGCCTCTGCATTCGGGCATGTCTGATCAGGTGCTCTTTCAGTGCGTTCTGGACCTCTGCTGGTATATCAGGTGAAGTGTGGCTAATTTTCAGTGCAGCTTCAAGTACCTTGGTTGTAGCTTTCCCATTTTCTTTAACTTCCTTTTTCTCACTGTTCTCCAAAACCTCTGTAGGAGCGCTGGAGTTGCTCTGTGGGACATTGCTGGCGCTGGAGGTGAGGGGTTTGCTCCTCCAGCAAGGCCAACACAACTTCCAGAAGACAAAAAGTGAGACCACCAGCAAGGCGAGCCCACAGAAGCTGACGACGACTGCTAAGAGACTGACTGAGACATCTGCAAGGAATTAGAAACAAAAATCATTGTGACAGACAAACATGCAGAGAAAAAAAAAATTAAAAATGACACAGGCAAGGAGATAGAAGCATTTTTATCATTATTTTTGTGTAGAGCTTGAAGTCCTATTTAAGGTTGTGATGTTTTTCTTTCTTTTTTTTCTTTTTGATTTCTAAGCCGGTACCTTTAAGATGTTATTGTTTTCTAATATCTGCTTCACAAACATTCCTTTAATTGTTCAGGCCAAGGGCCAGTAGATGTACCACTCACCACATACTCAGACATCTTTCTTAGAAGAGACTTCGGAAATGATCCCAAAAACTCCCAGCCATTGTTGGCTAAGGACTTTGAGATCAGTAGGTGAAAGAAATATTGACCTACTTTGCTAAAGAAAAGTTATTACAATCAAGCAACCAATATCCTCACTGAGATTTAAAGCAAAACAGATGAGAATACTGTTCCCAAATCTAGATTTCCAAGTTTGATAACAAGCACCTATATAGACAGCCTCTTGCTTATAGGTAACATGCACATCCCTTTGCTTACTGACTTCAGGTGGGGGACACACAGCTCCTGAAAACACCAGCTTCAATTTCAGTGAGAGGTTGTTGATGCTCAGTTCTTTAGAACATATATTTAGAACATCAAGAACATGTCTTGATGAAAAAGTTAAGCCACAGTCAATATTTTCTATCAGTGCACATGAAGACAGATCAGATGTAAACTGCCAGGCCAATGCACAAATTTCTTCAAGATTTGCCAGACTTCTGACTCTGTGTGCCAACTGCTTCAGAAACATTTAAAACCTAACATTTAGGCATAAATAGGAACAAGATAAAGTCTGTAATAAATAAGAAATTTCTGTGGTTAAATTGTCAGCTCTGGACCAAGACTGTGTCAGACAAAGATAGCACAGATATATCAGTATCTAAAATTCTGCTGTGGAAATGCAGCTGGCTTCAGAGAACACAATGAAATGCCCTGAGCTGTACAGAGATCATGCTGTACAATGAGCTACCCTTGCTGCCCTGTATTTGACTTTTGCTGCCAAAACTGCTTAGCATATCCAATACCCTGGCCAAGGACAGAAGACAGGAGAACAGATTTCATACCAAAATTCTGTGGACACCCTTTTAGGAGATGGTGGACCACCAGGACTGCCAGTTGAGCCCTAATTAGGAGTTTTATTCTATGTGGCATGCTTCCATTTGATTTTCCCAGTATCCTGCAACATTATAACCAAGAAATCCCTTTCCTTTTCAAAAGAGACTTTTATATGCCTTAAAATTATTCACTAAACCCTGCTTAAACATCCCTCAAGTAACGGCTGCTGCTGTTTGTTACAAGTTTTGACAGTTTAACAGCTAATACTTTGTATCCATAACTCCAGGCTACAGGCTACTGAACTGAATCACTGGAAAAGTGCAAAGAGAGTTTGGGTATATTTTTATGGATTTTCACACGAGGAAAAAGGTATGGATTAGCTCCATGAAACAGTATGTACCGCACCAACCCTTATGAGAATGAAGATAGAAAGATGAAGCAGAATGATGAGGATAGAAAGCTGAAGATGAAAATTTGGGGATGTTTTCTTTATTAATATATAATATCCAGGTGCAATCCTCAGTAACAAACGCTGAACTTACAGACCACTCATCATGAAAATGCATGAGAAAAGCAAAAACATACAGGAAATGTTGTAGTCTGGAGATTTGATAGATACGGTTCTGTTCAACCTTACATCACCTATGTCCTGGCCAGTGTCATGGGCAAATTGGCAGATGTGCTCCTGGATTTAAGGAGTTTGGCACGAGCTGCTGTGCTGCCCTGAACAGAAGTATGTCCCCTTGGCCATTTCCTGAAAGACCTGAAAAAGGTGTCTTCCTTTCCTCCTTGTAGGTAAATGTCAAAATGTAGCCCTTGGAATAAGCATGTCAGTTATTGTGACGTTTGGCAAATTTTCTATTGAAGATGACTCCATAACATGAACGGATGCATAGTTATATCTAATAATAATGTAACAAAAGAAGCAAATGATACTTTCATTAATGATTTTTCTAGATGATTTCTCCCCAGCAGGGATTATTAGGCTATTTGTTTTAATCTATTATTTCCCCAAATATCCTTCCTAGCCCACTAATTTTTGCTTGGCTTGTGCCTGTTCTGCAGCAGACTGTCCTGCCTTGACAAGGGAAGACATTGAGAGATGTTGAGTTTACAGCTTCTTTCAATGGTTAGTCACTCTGTTGCAAATTTGTATTTCTGTAATTGTTATTACAGTCTTTGCTTCTTTCATGTTTCTGTATGAGGGACTAAAAGATATGCTGTGCTTCATAAGGCACCCTATATAAAACGCAAATAAAATAAACTGTGCCAGGAAACAAACCCAGGACTCAAAACTCAATTGCCTTTACCACTCCCTGGAATGGTTTTAAACTGGCCTAGTTCATACCCTCCCAAAAAATTCCTAGCCATGGATCAGGAATTAGAATAGGACAATGATAATTCTTAGTGGGTAGCTTGGATGTGGCCCTTCTGTTTCAGCAGATGACAGACATTAATAGCAAGGAGAGAGGCTCTTGCATGACCTCAGTGCCAGGGAATGGTCTGTAGTGGGTTGATTGACAAATGCCAGAGGCTCATCAAAGCTGCTCTGTCACTCCCCTTCTCAGATGGACAGAGAAAAAAAAATATAACAAAAAAGCTTGTGGGTCAAGATAAGGACATGGAGAGATCACTCAGCAATTACTGTCATGGGCAAAAGAGACTCGAATTGGAAAATAAATTTATTATCAAATCAGAGCAGAATGATGACAAAAAAACCAAATCATAAAACACCTTTCCCCACTCCTCCCTTCTTCTGGGGCTCAACTTCATTCTTGCTTTCTCTACCTCCCTCCTCCAGCAGCACAGGGGGATGGGCAATGAGGCTGCATCAGTTCATCACACATTGCCTCTGCTGCTTCGTCCTCTTCAGGGCAGGACTCCTCACACCCTTCCCCTGCTCCTCTCCTCCAGTGCGTGGTCCCTCCCACAGGAGACAGTCCTGCACAAACTCCAGTGTGAGTCCTTCTCATGCACTGCTCCAGTGTGTGTCCCTTCCACAGGGTCCAGACCTTTGGGAGCAGATTGCTCCAGCACGAGTCCACCATGATGTCATGAGCCCTGCCAGCAAACCTGCTACAGCAAGGGATCCTCTCCCTTTCCACGGGTCAACAGATCCTGCCAGGAGCCTTCTACAGGGTGGGCTCCCCAGAAGGTCACATCCTCCTTTGGGAATTCACCTGCTTTGGGATTGGGATGCTCCATGGTGAAGACCTGCAGTGGGAGGCAACCCACTCTGGCACCTGGAGCTTCTCTTCCCCTCCTTCTTCACTGACCTCAGTGTTGCAGAGCGGTTCCTCACAAATTCTGACTCCTCTCTTCCAGCTGCTGATGCACAGCAGATTTTTGCTCCCTTCTCAAAAATGTTTTCCTGCTACTGCTGTGGCTGGTGGGATCAGCCTAGGCCAGGGTGGGTCCAGCCTGGCGCCAGGTGGCCTTGGCTCTGTGGGACATGGGGAAACTTCCAGCAGCTTCTCACAGAAACCCCACTGAAACTCCTCCTGCTACCAAAACCTGGCCAGGCAAACCCAATACACAGTCAAAAATGAATTTAATATATTTATACAGAGGTATGCCTTGCTGAAGGACTGGTTTTGATAAATTAAACCTGATGAATTGTCAGGCAACCTGGCCAAATTCTTTTCTGTTCTCAAAGCCTGATGAGAAGTAGAACTCTTGAAAATGTTGATGGTCTATCAGAAATAAATAAATTAAAAAAAAAAAAAAAGAAAAGAAATAAAAATGAGAAAAACAAAAAGAAATTAAATTTTGGGTGATCTACAATATTTCCAGCTCAGTTTAGGGATGGTTGGCATAATTAGGTTATATTTTGAGATGAAGACTTTTTAGAACTGAAAATTGTAGGGTCTTTTTCATTTGGAAAATGTTGAAGGAGGATGTTTAAACAACTTTGAAACTGCTGGAAACATTTCAAAACCAGAAATATGAAAATTGATCCCTTCCAGCGGAGCATCAATTTGATGAATAGATACTATCAGCTGAAAAACATTGCATCAAAGCATTTCTAGCCAATTCTAATTTAAGTTTTTCACTGCAAGACATTTTTCAAGCCTTCAAATAACTTCTTGTCTCCTTTCAACACCTACTCCTGTACTTCAACTTTCTCTAAGCTGTTTTTCTGTATTTCCATTAAACTACTTCAAAGTTGAAAGAGTTCCCAAAATCTTTACAGAAAATATATGTTTTATAGCTGTAAAATAATCCCATGAAACATCTAAAGTCTCAAGAGCAGAAATAAGGAACTAATTCTACAAACAGTTGTAGTCTCAATTTTTGCTATTTTATTAATGAATTAAACAACCTTGCATATTGAATTCATAAAGCAATAAATACATGAAATACTTGAAAAAAATGACCAAAAAATAGTTCACAAATATTTACAAAAAACTATTTAGTTACATTTATTGTCACAGTTGCTAAAAAGCAATTAGTATGCCATAAAAATTGACATAAAAAGCATAGTTTCATGTCCTTCCTTCTGTCAGTCACTCAACGGAGCAAGTATGAGAAATTTGTTGTTATGTGAAAACTGTAATTGTCCTCTGTGTGTTAGGCTGGATATGTCTCTTATATTAACTTTTTATAGGAAGTTTGGTTAAAGAATGTAAAACATTAAGAGGCAGTTCTGCAGACTTGGAGCTTCTTCACATCCCTGCCGAGGAAACCTGGTTAGGCAGAAAAATGGGTACTGAAGGACCGAGTTGTCATCAGATCAGAGCTGCACTTCACGTATATAAGTATTATTTAAAGATATAGAACTGGTGACGAATTCAAAGACTGCCTATGTTTTTAGGGGCAGAAGAAGATACAGTCACTCTGCTGGGACAGTATTGATTGTCAATATTGTGAACAATGTTCTCACTGGTCTCCGGTCCAAAAGAAAACAAAAACCATCTTGAACTAGAGGAAGTTGTTTGACAAATCTTTCTGTTCTGTAATTGCAGCTCGTCTGCCATGATTTAGATTTGCACAGAACAGGACATCCTTCTGAATATTCAGAAATGTTACAGAATTATGCATTTCCCATTCTTGTTCTCATGCTTGGTACATCCAGGAATATCAAGAAGATCTTTTTTCTCACACCATCCCCTTCTGGTCAGTGGGAGATTTTCCAATTACTTCAATGGAGTTACCACTTCACTCCTGGTGAACTCCTGTCCTTAATGTTATATTCCTGGTCTTGATAAAATTTAATAACTGAAAGCTTCTCGTTTCCTTGTGGTTTTGTATTAAAACTAGTATTTCAAGACATGGAATTTTGGACAATTCTATATTTCTCATTTAAGAAAGGCGTGTCTATTGAGAAGCCTCAAAACCTCTCTGTATTTTTACAAGTATCCTCCGATACATTTCTCCTGTAAAAGGCTCCTTGATATCCAGTCTTTTGTATCAGGCATGTACTTCAGAAACATCCCCATGTGTTGTTTTTTTTTCTTTTCTGGATGCTAGGTAATGTCTTGAGCAATAGTTTCTGTACTATGGTTTCCAAAAATTTTTTGTTTGGAACTTGCCTCAGAAAAGTTCTGCCCATGAATCCATTTGCAAACATGCACATTGGCAGACTTCCATTTCAAAACCAAATTACAGTCGCCTATATTTTAGACAACATATACCTCTTGAGGCTGAACTTTGGAAAAACATACTCTGCAAACCTATGATCTTGACTGGAGACAGAAACACCCCACAGTGCTGTGATGTAGGTGCCCAGGTGTATGAGGGTCAGGCACATCTGATGTGAACCACACTAAAGAGAAGGGCTTCTTGCCAGAAAAGGAGCAGGGGTGAAAGGAACACTTGGGGAAACTGGGGGTTCTAGCCTCTTTTGACCCATTTCTTTGTCTATATCTGATCTTGGTTCTCCTAAATATTTAAGCCACAATGTGTGTCAACTGTCTTCAAACATACTTTTCTCTAACTTTGAATTTATTTTCTTGTTCATCAAGCCATAAGGAACTTCATCCTTTCCATAATCAAGGAAATCTTGTGTGTGTAATGCCAGGAGTCAGCTCAATCAGATAAATTAATGTCTCTGATTTTCTAGGATTTGAAGGGAAGCAGGGCCCTTATAAATTATAAAAGGTCTAGGGCCAATAAATCTTCCCTATCCCCATGTAGATGAACTGATTGGTCCAACCCATAATTTCTGCTGCTCGATTTGCCTTGGGGAAAATTTAAGCACATAAAAAGTTGCTGGTATTGACTTTTACTCAGCATTAGCAGATCTTCCACAATTACCTCTGTCTCATCCAAATCCCTTCAGACGGGGACATGATGCTCTAGCATGCCTCAGAAAGTGGCAGGTGCAGAGTCTTGTATTTTCTCTCTTAATGTGAACCTGTCAAAACACCTGACTTAGATATCAAATGGCCAAAAAAGCCTTTCAGTTAAAAGCGTAGCTGTGACCTCCTCTCCTGTTCTCATGGTGCAGCATCCTTTAGATCTTCGTCAAACCTTTACTCTGGCCCCGTTGTGAATGTGTTCCCTCCCTGTTAATTCATTCTGGTGTCTGAATTTGTCCCACACAGCCACCACCATCTTCTGGCTGGTAGATCACTTAATGCTAGCAGAGCTCTGCGGTAGCTGTTTCCTGACAAGAAGGGAACCAAACGAAGTCGAGTATCACTGTGATTTACTACATGATCACAGCACACAGAATTATTAATCTCTTGTCAAAATCAATTTATCTAAGTTATATTAGAGATGATGGCTCTCACTTTTGCCTGGCTGGGTCATATTTTTTTTTTTTTTTGCCTGCAGTGTAGGAAGAAAAAGATGTTGCACATTGTCCTCTCAGCTGTAACACACCACATGCAAATTAATGGTCTTCACTTCCAAGGCTTTTCCTGGCCAACATTCTTGTTGACTCTCACTTAATCTCAACAGGAAGGACTCTCTGCTTGACCCACACCTGCCCATTTAGCTTTCCATTAAACAAAACCCCCCCCAGCCTTAGGCTTGGTCCCATGCAGTTCTCACACTTGTGAGGATGCCTCTGTTTCTACAAGAAGCCCTCATTATCCTCTTTCAGCTGAGACAAGGAAATGAAAACACAGCATAAGATCACTGGACTGCTGTTCACCATAAGCCTACCATAAGCTGTAAGGAGTTTCATGCAGCTCAAGTGTCGTCTCTGAATTGTCATGGTTATGTTTGTTCTTACCCAGCATTATATAACAAACATCTCACACATATGACAGGACCCAGGAAAACACTATGTCTCTTCATCATCACAGATTTGTCCTTCAGATGGTATAAATCTTTCTGTATTTTTCCCCTGTATTTCTTTATGAAATGTGTATGGAGGAAGATTATTTTGTAAACCTCTTGTTTTTACTGTGTATTGCTGCTGTCTGCCTTGTTGTGACTGCCTTCACATTTGCTGTAAATAAATCTGGTCTCGGTGGTACGTTTACCCCTCTGTTTTGCCTTTACACTGCTAAATTAGATGCATTTCTGGGTTTCACAGCTTATTAACACTGATTTTGTAAGTTATGGTTTTTCGGTAACCCTGCACTTTTTTCCCACCAAGCCTTATTTCTCTAGTAGCAACATTGATCTAACCAGGTGATGAACTGTATGGTAAATAATTTGGTTGGTCTGTTAACTGTTAAAATGTTTATTATTTGATTTTCTCTCATTTCCCTGTAGCAGAGATACTGAGATTCATTTCTCTGTAACAGAATGCTCACTTGTTTCACACAACAGTTACTTTATCAGGAAGAAAAATGTCCCTTTCTTGTATGACAGTCCTACACCGATTGCAGTAGCCTTCACATTTGTTCAAGCCATTTCTTGTCCCCTTCGTGCTTACTTTGGCACAGTTGAGAAGAATTTACAAGCACTCTAAGGGGTAAATCTGTTCTTCCCCCTTCCCAAGACATATCCAGGCAGTGTAAGCACAGCCACAGCTTACACTGTTTGTGGATGTGGATGTGTGTGCACTGTGTGCATGAACGCAGGCGTGTTCCAAGGAACCAGGACTAAATGTAAACCATCAGCTGCCATCCAGCAGGTTGAGAGCTGTCAGGGAAGCTTCTGACAGCCAACAGGAGGCTCATGCCAGCTACAGCAGCAGGACACAAGGCATTGCTCTTCGTGGAAGAGTGAGCCTGTATCACAGACTGGCCATGTGCAGGATGCTCCAGTGTGTTCTTACTCCCTCTGTGCTTCTATAACAAACTGCCAGTCAGGGGTAGGGTTAAAAACTTGGTAGGTTAAACTGTTATGTTAATAAAATAACAGTGAGTAGAATATTTAGATGAATAACAAATGATCCCCTAGAAGCTGATGCTCTTTGCATGGTCAACTTTCAAAAATCAATGTCTGACAAGCAAAGGAGCAAGAGTAAACATCACTCTCAAGATATTCTCTACCCACTCTAGTGGGCTAAAGTATGCCCTCCTGCCAGGGAAGCAGCTGGGTTTCCAGCTCTGTAATAAACATTGGTCACCCATGGGAACTGATAATGAGAGAGGAAAGTTTTGCATGACCAGCAGGCCTAAAAAAAGGCAAAGACAGCACAAAGTACCCACCATTTGCAGAGGACATAAAATGAATTTTAAACACGTGTCCCTAGAGCAGAATGTCCAAAGTCCTCTCATTATGCTGTATGCAATTGGCTTAATCTTCAGAAATGCTCACAACTGGGACCTTTGATGTGCTTGGTTCCATTGAAAATGAGGAGGGATGCTTAGCTGGAAAAAATTAATTAGAGTCCTTTATTAATGAGGTAACCTGAGCCAAGATACCAGTATAACCACACTGCATGAGTTTGGGACGGTTATAGAAAATTAATAATTTACTAAGTTTAGAGATAAATTTTATTATGTGAAATCCTGCACACCCAGCTCCCATTTATTTTCCACCTGAACTCTTATAATTGACATCTTAATTATTTTGCCCAAATGTACTGGAGGTGTAAAATAAAAATGAAACAGCTGCACATCTAATTGAGCATTTTGCCAAAAACGCTATAACTTTCAGAAGAAAGCTCACAGTTATCTAATCATCTAAAGGTACCATAAATGTAAACAGCTTCCTAATTTTTTCACTTGAGCATTCCCCTGAGACGAGCAAATTAATAGTTCTTGTAATTACTGGGGTAGAAAATATAACAACAGATGTCTATATTCACTTGTCTTAAGCTCTTAGAAACTTACAAAACTATCTGTCTCGTGAAGATTATTTGCTATGAGTTCTGTAGATTAATTATTCATTACACTAAATATGATTACCCATTCTTGACCTAAGTAGTGGGCAGTAATGGAGGGTCCTAAGGTGTTGGTACTGTCACTGAGAGGAAAAACTGTTGAATAATCAGTCATTTCTTTGATATAATCCTGTCTGTTCTCTCATTGGCAGGAAACCTGAATATCTCCCCTTTCTTCTTTGTTGCTTCATTTTGTTATACTCTGCCTTCCCAGAGCCGTACTCACCATTTTTTGTTCTGTGACTCCAGCTTCCTCTTCTTTGTGTTTGTTTGTGTTATCTTTTTTATAGTTCTTTCTCCTATCTAGACGTCTACAACAAAAAAAATCACTGCCCAATCTCTCTGCTTCCCTCTGAAACTTCTTGTGTCATGAGGTCAATATTGTCTCATATTTTGCTTTGAGCCTGTGGTTGGGTGATGCATCTTCTGCCTCAAGTAGCTGATTCCTCTGAGAAGCTTGGCTGCTTTTCATGGTCTAGCTGAACAGAAAGTTATCATCACGCTCACTAACATAACCATATCAGTACAGTTCTAGTTGCATTTCACAGTGTTTTCAACTTCCAGAACATGTTTTTATTCCTGTATTAAATAGAAATGGTCTGCTTTCCTTTTTACCATCTACTCTTCTACTTTCTGAAAGGTTGCTTGCGCTGCTCTTTCCAAATATGTGTCTCCTCATGGTTTACACAATCACAGAATATTCTGAGTTGAAGGGACCCACAAGGATCATCTGGTCTGACTCCTGGCCCTGCACAGGACCATCCCCAAGAATCACACCATGTACTTGAGAACATTGTCCAAGCGCTTCTTGAGCTCTGTCAGGCTTGGTACTGTTTAGCCTTCTTTCCTTTAGTGACCTCTCATTAGTGATTTTTGCCTATGCTACCTTTGTGACACTTTTAGGTATCTTTTTGAGATGAGGGAAACTGAATGAACTTAACATTTCTACCTCTAATGAAGAGGATCTATGGTTGTTCAATGCTCTGGACAACATTGGCTTTATTCATAGAGATGACAAGGAACTCTATGTGCATTTGAAGAGAAGAGATATGGCATGGCTCGCCTTTCAGTGACACCACTTCTCTCAACCTAAACCATATTTAGAATCTTTCTGTTCATAAAACTGATGCAAGTTATGTTTATATCTTGTCTACCCAAGTGTTTGCATACTAAAATATTGTCAATTAGCAACAATGACAGTGTGTCTGCTCCTCCTCTGGAGACAGAGTATTAATACATGTTCATTAGCAGTGTTGTTAATGAGACAATGTTCAATATAATGTACATCTCAATAAAGTTGACACTCATCATCTAATATTGGTTTCCATTTAAGGAAAAAAGTGAGATTCAGGAATTCAGCTGAGATGTGGTACCCAGTGGTTCCAGCTCCTGGTCTGTTAACTATACTTTTTTCCCTAATCCAACAGTTGTAAGGTAGTCAGGGTTTACAAATGGAAACCCAAGAAGATCACTGACTTTCAAGAAAGGTTTATAAAGAAGCTCCTCTTATTATACACAATGCAATATCGAACCAAGTGTTGAAGATTCACATTTTCCAAACAGCAGATCTTAGTTTACCTTGTGGAATGTTTTGTGTCCTTCACATCCCACCTGTTTATACACCAAGTCTGCAGAGCCCAATTTTCCAGGCTCCATAGGGTAATGCTATTTTCATTCAACCTTCTACCATTCAGACCATGAAAACTAACACAGTGCATGATCAGAATATTCATGATCCATGCTGGGGGAAAGGCTGCAGCTCCCTCGCCCCCCTTGCCTTGCTGCCCTGCCCTGGAGGCTGGGTCGGGCTGGGCTGATTAGGGCAGGGTCAGATAACAGTGATTTTGATCTGAGATACTACAAATAACCTGAGATTTGTGGTAAAATCTGTGTGTATTAAAAGAAAAGAAAACAACAACAAAAAGCCCATCAGCTGCGGTGGCAGCAACAGTGCAGTTGGGGCACACGCTGAGAACCTGCTGCTTTACATGACCCGGTGTTAATTCATTTAATTTGCACTGTTACACTTGGCATTTGCTGGCCATAATGCAAGCTGTTCATTTGCATTTATGGACAGACAGTAGAGGTTATCAATCCCCTCTTGCAGAAATTAAGCACAGAACTTCGACTAATTTTCAAGCCCCGTCCCAAAAATAGGTGCCAAAGAAAGCAAGGCGTCCAGGGAGCACTGCAAAAAATGCAAAAGTGCAGAGTCGATTCCAAAAGGTGCAGAAAATCCAGAAATCAGGGACCAAAGACACCACTATTATGACTCAAAATCTTAGTTTCAACATGACAATTTTTCTGGCGTCGGAATGTTTAAATTAACCCGGATTTTCTCCCTCCACCCTACCCGAATTTTCCTAGGCGAGTGTCCTGGGCCGGACCGAAGTTCTGCCCTGACTCCACAGGTTCCCACTGGCTGCCAGACAGCTCTCCTGCCGCCCCCAGCGATGAGCGGAGAGGATGCAAAATACTCAAAGCCCATTCAGAAAGGGGAGACTGCGAGCCCAGACTTTGCCAGCTGCGCCCCGAGCCCCGGCTGCGCCCCGAGCCCCGGCTGCCCGCATTCCCCGCCGTCTCCCCGAGCCCAACCTGTTGCCCGGGTCCCCAGCGCCACACGCCAAACGCAGAGGGATGGCCGGGGACAAGAGACAGGGCGAGCCCGGCGCACGGAACCGCTGCCCACCCGTGACAAGAACATCGACCGCAGCCCTCTGCCCCGCTCACCGCCCGCACGGCCCCGCAAACACATGCAGCAGCAGCAGCCCGGGGCCGAGCTTTCCATACAGAGAAACTCCCGTCGTGCGGAAACCTTGCCGGAGCGGAGCTGCGGGTGGCAAAGGAGAGAGCTGCGGGGTACGGGGCCGGCTCCGGCGGCGGGGCTCCAGCCGGCGGCGATTTCTATTCCCTCGGCACCTGTCCGTGCTCCCTGTCCGTGCTCCCAGTCCCCACGCCCGCACCCTCGCCAGCTGCCCCACGTTCCCCGCAGCGCTGCTCTCCGCCCCGGCGGTCCCGGCGCTCCGCTCAGCGCTCCTCGGCAGCCGCGGCGGGCTGCGAGAGGGAGCGGATTTTAAAGCGGGCTGCGTGCCTGCCCCCCCACCTCCGCCCCCTCCGCACGCAGGGAAATCGAAGGAAAAAGTTGCGCTCTCCGGCCGCCCACGCCCCGCTGTCCGCCCCGCGGCGGCGGCAGGACGAGCCCGGCGGCGGCGGGGCCGGGGCCGGTACCTGTGCCGCCGATGCCCTGCCGGGCGCTCTCCAAGGGGAAGATGCCGGCGCACTTCTCGTGCTCCACCTGCCCGCCCAGGCACAGCTCCGAGATGATCTGCA
>VWZT01015647.1:339297-467826 GCA_013397055.1 Pachycephala philippinensis | reverse complement strand
TTTTTTTTTTTTTTTTTTAACAAACGAAGTATTTTTGGGTCCAATCAACCTTTTTTATCTGCCATTTCTCCATTTCTCAGTTGAAGGGCTTCCTTGTCTCCTCTCTGTGGCTGTATCACCTGCACCACACAGGATCTCATTTTTATCATTTTCATCTAATTTTTGAGGCAGAAGAAAAGCAAGGTCACAGAGAAACAACGTGTTTGAGCATGAATGTGTGACGTGGTGCCTTAAAAGGACATATTCCATTGAATGTTAACAATCTCTGTTGCCTTTTTCCTTCCTATTACCTTCTCTTCTTTCTCTTAGTTGCATTTATTGAGGAATGAGGTTCTGACTGGCATTAGCAAGATTTCTTCAGCTGTGGACAAGATATAATTATGAAATAATCTCATGATTTGCAGAGTAGGTGGGTTTGAAGAATGCATAGAACAATAGAAAAAATATTTTTCTTCTCTCAGCATACTTTTCAAAGTTTTTCCTGAAAGCCAGCTATCTTAAAATACTCTCTGGTGATACAAGCCAACTGTAATCTTTGGTGAAATAAGGTATTCTTTTGCTACCAGAATTGTTCAATGCAGCCAGGTTTTGCTGATTAATTTGGGCTATTCCTCTGCACCTAATGAATTTCTGTCTCTGTGTGCCTTCTAGTGAGATGGCTGTAAGCATGCTCCTTAATGATTTTCAAGCTCTATTATCAACCTGAACCCAGACACAAGGAGTTTGTTTGGTGAATATAATTTTTGTTCCAGTTTTGTTCCTCTATACTTGATTTTCATGGTAGAGTGCCTCCTATAGCAGCTACAAATTTATTTTGCTCAAAAAATATTTAATTAAAAATCCTGATAAATTAAGGATATTGTGGCCCATTTTTTTGTATCCTACTCTCACAGCAACACTATTTAGTGAATGTATGATTAGGTCCTAATGGAATAGTACAAAACTCACTGAAATAATTTGTGGTAGTGCAGATACAGCAAAAACATTTCCTTTGAAGGGCAACACTTTTGCTGCAATACATTAAATACATATCCTAAGATAACTAGAATAAAATAGATCAACTATTATGAAATAAACACCTGTTCACCTACACTATCATAGTTACTGTAGAGATGTACATGTAGATAATAAAAGTATTACATCTGTACAAATAATTTAGTTCCACATAAAAGAAACAAATAATTACTACTCAGCATTGTCAAAAGAGTAAAGCTCCATGCTTTTAGAAGATAGCAGCTCTGCCTCGACATTCATTCATGATAAATGAGCCTCATTTCAGCATTTGTTGAGCGCAGGAGACCTTTATCCTGTGACATTGTTCTATTCCACTGTCATTATTTCTTAATTAGCTCTGTCATCACTAGTTTGGAGCCTGGTATATGTTACTGGCCAAATTCAGCTTTGACTTAAGTGGGTACAGTGTCATTTACTCACAACAGAAATTATGTTCATTTGTGTCAGGACTTTGCTCAATTCTCAGCTCTAAACCAGTGGCTTGTGATTCGCTTTCCTTGTTCACAACAGATGATGGAAAAGAAACACAGCAAACTAACTTTTAGAAAGAGAAGATGCCATTCACACCTCTGTGGATGAGTGTCACCCTGCTCTCTTCCTCCTGTCCTTGCCACCTGCCCCACGTTCTGCTGGGGGACAGGCAGAGCTGCCTTGCAGGGTGTCTGACATGCCCTGCACATGCACAGTGAGATGTGTTCTTGGAAGGTCTGATAGTGGCAGCAAGAGCACAGTACTCCTTGACCATCCTCAGCCAGAGCAGTCCTCTTAGGTAATTGAGAACTAATCAGATTCTCCCAGCTGTGCCTTTTTTTTTTGCTTAAAACTCCTGCTGCATTGTATTTTGGCTGGACCCTGGTCCCTTAGCAATGTTCCCAGTCATAAAGTGATGTCTCATGTTCTGGTTCTCAGAGAGCCTGTTTCCCACCTGGATCATGGTAAATAAATTCTGTTAGGTTTAAAATGATGTTTTCCATTCTCTAATAACTTGTAATTTTTTTTTTTTTTCAGTGAGAGAAAGGAACTAATCCCTGGTAATTCTAATTGACACAACTCCAATTTTGCATAATCATTCATTTCAGGGATTTCTTCCTAGCCCTGAATTGCTGCTTTCCCTTTTGTTTACAGTCAGGGGAATAAGTCAGACACAATACCCAAAGACAATGTATTAGTACCATGCAGAGAACTGTTTATGGTGTCTTCCATGAGCAGAGTGAGGTTGCTGCTGACTGGAGTCTTGGAAAGGGGTGGGGACTCCAGTGTGCAAAGCTTCCCAGAAGGCATGGGAAGGGAGCACACAGGACCATGGCATCAGGTTTTTTTCCAGCACAGGCTGACAAAAGGGGCAAGTCTGGCACACTGGAAAAAGTGTGCTGCAAATTTTTGCACTCAGACTGAAGGGAGCAAGATTTCCTGGTGCAGAGCCACAACTGTGGCCTTGTAAATGGCACAAATAAATGGTAGGAATGTTGATGCTTTCCACCCCACCTCGAAGTCTGGTTACCCATCTTGAATTAGTTATCACATGGCAAAGTACAATATTTACAGATTTCTTGATCTGGTGTGTGAGCTTTGGGGAGATTGACAGTAGCAGAACCTGCCTAAAGGTCACAGTGATTAATAACTGTGAAGGCTGCATCAGGGCTATTTATTTTAAGCACACTTTTCTTTTTTCTTTTTTAGCATTTATGGAAAGAAAATATTTTCTTCATCTTGTTTGAATATGCTGTCAGATTGCCCCACCAGATTGATAAGAGCCCTGGGATGCATATATGGATGTTGGAAAGGGTAAGGATACAGGGATGTATACCACAGTAACAACTCAAACATGTAAAAATCATGTCTCAAATGTGGTTGAATCATGACTGTTTTCATCAAGATTTCATATCATTGTCTCTAACTTGCCATTCAATCATGGTTTATGTATACCAAAAGTATTTAAATAAATAAATTCTGGTGAGGCACAAAGTGAAAGCAGTTTCAATCATTCTCGGTAGGACATCTGAATCTCTAAAACATGTGGTTCACTGACTTTCAGGGGCAGCTTCTCCTGATATCTGGTCTCTGTGTCCTTACAGGGAGGTGTTGTAGTGTTTATTTAATTCCATAAATACCTCTCTGAGAAGGAACATGATAGCATTGTAGAGGATGCTTTACCATTTCAAAAGAAAATCTATATCTGCAAAATGGCACTGCTACATTTGTTTTTCAGAACTAGTTCTCACAAGTACTTTTTCTGTTAAAAATGTTTTCCCTGAATGGTTTACAATGCCCACAGTCAAAAGCAAAAATATAATGATAGAATAATCTAATGATGTTTTGAATCAGTCATATATTACCTGACTGAGAGCAAACTTCTGGAGTACTGCAATTACAGCATCTTCCACTTACTGTAAAATTCAGAAATCAAGACACAGTTTTAGGAGAGAATCACTGCCAAATAACTGTGAACATGGAGTGTTTCATACTTCTAACTGTGAATGATGCACTTAGGGAGAAAACTCGGAGGTGAACTTTAAAAATGCAGGTTTTAAAGCAAAAGTGGAAAAAAAATAAAAGCAAGCTTTTTTTTGTAAACTTAAAAGCTTTTGCATAAATTCTGAGTCAGGCACTGTAGACAGCAGTTGCATCTGCCCAAAAAGGATAAATGTATGGCTGCACTCTTCTCCATATCAAGTTGTCGTTTGATTTAATGGAAAAAAGCTCACAAAGAAGCCTCTTGTAGGTCTAGCTGTGAGACTGGTGCTATATTCATGTTTTGATCAAGATTTGATATTTTGCTCTATTCCAGAGCAGCCTAAAAGCTTTTTTTAATATACATTAATAGATAGTGAATCCGTTGTGCCCATCCATCAGCTTAAAATAAGCTAGAAATCAAAGCTCATGAATGCTGAGGGCCTTGGCCTATAAAAGAAGAGTACAGAAGAATTTGTTTGTCTTACCTATGTCCAGGTATCTGCGGTGTAGATGTGTTATCTGTCACCTGTTCCTAGCTTATGGACAGAAGTGGGTATTGTACCATGAATTATCTGAGCCTTCTTACTTGTTACCTTAAGAAGAGATAAATTTTTCTTTTAGCATTCTCCATTGACTGTGGAGGGATGGCCAGCTCAAACAGGAACACGAGTCACAGTGCAGGACAATAAATCCAGCTCTGAGATTTAGAATTTTGGTCTTCTGAGAGAATGGCACCCGTAGAAAGCATCAAGATGTTGCAATATTCTGTGAAACTGTGGAAGTGAGAGGTTCTGGGGAAAGTGATTCCCCTTTCACTGGCCTTCCAGTTCTCACACAGACTGAAAGGTTTGGACTTTTTTAATGATGAACATTGTCTTTGATGGAAGCCACAGGCCAAGACAGTTTTGGAGTCTCCTTGTACACATTCCTCCTTCAGCTACTCATCTTCTGGGATGCCAGAACCCTTCCACTGACCTTGTGCACAGGGTGGCTGCTTTGGCAGCCTGCTGCAGAGAGCCAGAGGGACAGCTGCTAGTGGTAGGGCTGGAAATGGGGTGGGAATGGGACTGATTCGGGAGGGAGAACTGAGAATTTTGTGTTTGCCCTGCCTAACTTTCCTTCCCCTGGAGTAACCGGTGCTGGGGAGTGTGACTGGCACTTAAAGGAACACGCAGAGGCTACACTGTGGATCATAAGATTGTTGTAAAACATTTAGAAAAGCTTGCAGTGTACAATATTTATACGGTATTTGGTGAACAAATCTAAAGAAAATAACGTGTGAAGTAGAAAAAAGACTGACATGATATGAGTTGTAGTCAGCCACTTGAGCGGTGAGAATTAGCAACAAGAAGAAGTTCTTCAGAGGAACTAAGGAAGCACACTGCAGAAGGTAAAATCAAAGAAAATGCAAGTAAACCCGGGAAATAAAAGATAAATGAATGTATAATGTCATGCCTGCTCTGACTAGCAAAAAAAAAAACCAAAAAAAAACCCAAAACGGATAAGCAGAAAACTTTGCTTAAAAGGTAAGAGAAGAATTGAAGAAGAAAAACAAGCTAGAACAGGAGGTGAGATTGACACCAAAATATCAGTGAGCAGTGCATTGTGCCCAGAGAGAATTGGTGAAGGTGGCCAATAAAGTTCAGAGGCATTTAACTGTGATTCAAGAGCAGGTCATCATATTTATTACACTGTGATGGAGACAGCTCTATTGGCAGAGGATCTCTAGCTCGTACATTTTGGTTAGCAGGACCAGATAGCCATCCCTTACCCACATTTAGTAAACAGTATGCTGAGGAAGCATCATAATTTGCCGGTTTTATCAACCAGAAATTATGCTTTTTAAAAAAAAATTATTTCAACCAAAAATCTGTATGTCCTTTGGCTGGGAGTAATCAAAGATGGCTTGTTTTTTAAAAAATATAGGCCAATATGCTATAAAAAATACAAAAGTATAATAATGCAGCACTTTAAAGTATGAATTTTGCTTATCTCTATTGAGTAAAACCATGATGGTTCATAGTTGATGGGAAGCTTGTTGAACAGTAAGAATTCAATTAGCATTCAAGATGAACATTTCATTTTAGCTGTTTAGAGAGAGAGATTTGCATATTTATATAGATGCATATGCATAACATACATATATGCATCTAAAGCTGGTTTCTTGGTGTCCAGATTTCAGCCACCTGCTGCTTTTCTTCCTCTAATTTATTATTGTCCTACAGCAGCAGAACAGTCCTGAAGTTGTCTGTGTAACTGATTAATATTATACAATACCTACTCAGGGCCAATCCAGAGCCACTCGAACTAATGAGCAGATTCTTGTTGAGTTCCAGGGGTTTTGGAGCAAACTCTCAAGAGATGCCTGTTACTCAACAACTGCACTGGATTTCTGCTGTTGTATAATCTTAGACAATAATAAAAAGATATGTTCAGAGAGTTGGAAGCAGAAGGCACAAATACACCATATTTTAATATATATAAACACATACACCTAATGCATTTATCTCTGAAGCAGTAAATTTGCTCTAAAGCCTTTCATATATCAATACTTACGTCTTTTAAGAATGTACAACTCTACTGGTTTTTGTTAGCATTATATCTTTGGGTACTAAATAATTAATCACTTCATCTTACTTTTCAGTAGAGGGCACTCAGAACAAATCATAGATCAAAATAATGTATAAAAGACACTAAACATAATGCAAAGTATTCATTAAAAACTCTCCCATGTCTTAAACAAGGCTACTATATATTTACATCTATTTCATATGATAAGCAACTCTATGAAAAGATAAAACTTTTCAAAACTTGAGCTGTCTCTTGTGCACATTCTTATGTGTTTCACAGCATGATGTAAGCAAGCTATTAAACTTTGAGAAAAAGCAGTTTTTTCCATTTAATGGATTAACTAGCCAGGGTCTAATAAAAAATTTAACAACTTTGTAATGAACTGAGCCTGTCCTCTCTTCCCAGATATAATGAATAGTGTGTACAGGTCTTGGCAATAGACATCATTCCCTTTTTTGGAACAGATAATTTAAAATATGCAAAGTTGAAAAAATGCAGGTTTTGTTTCCAGCAGAAACTGAGCTGTATATGAGAAGAAAAGGGTCCTGGTTCCTCACTAGCTTTATCTAGCTTTTATACCAGTATAACCCTAATGAATGCAGCCATCACACCGTTATAAAAAGAGCAGTGCTGTGTGAATCTGGATAAGCAATTTGATTATGTTGTCTTCCGTGAAGAAAAACTGCAGATTCAAACGAACTTTATTTTAAATAAATTCAAGAAAAGAATCAACCTGTGTGACTTAGAAGACTTTTATGAAGCGATGCAACAAGTAACAAATAAATGTAATAAATTTAAAGCATGAAAACTTTTGATATTTTTCATTGTTATATAAGAGCTCCATTTTGCTCAATAAACAGAAAGAAAAGCTATATTTCTTGGCGTTTGGGTTGTTTTTTTTCCATACAGGTATCTATACTTTGTATCTGTAGTTTATAAAACGGGTACTTTTTGAGTTAATGCTTAGTAACACGAGCCCACAACTTTTGTACACACAAAAGTGTCCCGTGAACACTTAGTTTTTGTTCACGAAGGGCTTCTATGCTTACATGGAACAGTGTGTCTATCACCTATTACGTCTGGATTAAACCCAGAAAATGGAGGTGTGTATCTTCATTGAAAGAAACATCAGTCACAGACTTTTAATTATTTCTTCCAAAGATAATTTTATATATTTTTAAACATTTTTTTTTAAATCCTTGTGAAATGCTAAAACTGCTGTTTATCTACAGATTATGTACATCAAGACAGCAAATTTTCCTATAGCTTTCCCAGGGGGTGATTCACATTTGATCTGCTGGAGAAGGAAATTCCATCTGCATGCTAATTCTTCACTGGACATAATTTATTGAAAACTGGCCATGCTGAGGTTAATCTCCAGCACACTATTTGTGAGACCAAGGGACGAGGAGCACTGATATTTGGTGTGTCACTAATATGGCACTCCCCCTACTATGCTAGTGATAAGTTTCTATTAAACTAGCACTGGTAATCATCCAGAACCAGGCACCAGTTCTTTGGGACTAACCACTGGGTATAAGCAGGAAAATTGCAAGCTCATTTTATTTCTGAGCTAAATTGGCACCAGGATGTGAGGCTGCTTCTGTAGAGGTGAAAAGCGAGAAAACTAATCTACCATAGTGCTAACTCTAAAGGTTTAGCCAGTCCTGTATCACTGTGTGACATAATTTAAGGCTTTTATTTTTTGAAATATATAACCCTGGTGATTTAGGTATTGACTTTAAAGATCATCGTAGAAGAAAGTTTATTATATTATCTCTCCTCCATGCTAGAAAGGTACATACTGTGAAATTAAAGTAACACATCATTTCTCATAAAAGGAAGCTAGTCTGTGCTCTGGTTTGATTGGGGGAAAAAAAATCTTTATCATAAAGTAATTTAACTGTGTTTCATAAAATTATGTGTTATGTTTGAAGACTATGACCCAAAAAGGAATGCATACACATGGTTATGCTCTTTGAAACATCCATGTGTGTATAGTATTTTATGTGCAAACATTTTAGACTCCTACAGTAATACTTAGGACTGCTTCAGAAATATAAATGTTGAATAGAAATACTGTGTAATTTTTGTTCCACATTGCATGGAAGTACCTTGCAGTATAAATTCTGACACAACTGTACACACAAGATATCCCTACAGCCCTGGTTGTGTTTCAGATCCCATGTGCAATTCCAGCTGTTCACTTGTTCCATGCTTTGCTTTGCATGTTGGGGTGGCCTCAGTGTTAGGAATTGGATTCCTTTCTAAGGGAAAGGACCTTGAAGAAGAGATCCAGGAGTGCGCCTAACAACCCATATCCACTATTGAGTATTCATTCATTCATTCATTCATTCATTCATTCATTCATTCATTCATTCATTCATTCATTCATCAGGGGACCACCTTAAACTTCATTAAAGGTGTGACAGGGGTATTGGGCTCTCAGCACCAATGGTTTCCTCCTGCACAACTCTTCTTCTGTGCTCTACTACTTGTAACACAGGCAGTGCCAAAGCAACCCAAAATAGATATACTTTAGATATCTTAACAATTTTCATTAGTATTTTGTGGTCCATAAACCACGCAGAGGCAGTTTATCACAAGCATTCAACAGCAGAAATCTGCGCTGTGTAGGTTGATTTAAAATGTGTATTCAGATCAGATGGGAAGCTTCATATCCTGATTAACTGAAGATGGGAATGGAATATTCACGTTTATAAATTCAGTTTGTTTTCCACAAATATTCTCCAGTGGTCACCTAAAGTTTAATGTTTTATATATTTCTGCCAAAAGGAAGTTTGCTGTAAAAGTCAAACACAAAGGGTTCATGATTATAAGCATTGTGAGAGCAAATTAATCTTCTTAGAAATGGTTTTACACTCTTGGCCCAGGAATAATTTGGTCTGCATTTCTTTCAACAACAGACAACATAGTTTTTGATTGTTTTAATACACATTTATGATGTTAAAATATTAATAACTACAGGGAACTTAATCGCTTGAAAAATAAAATGGTAATGATGGCTGGAGGAATTGTTGTTTTACATAATAGCATTTACTGTAGCCACACAATAAAATACCAAAAGAGAAGACTTTTATCTATTTTTTACTAACACAACACATTTTACATTATTGAAAACATGATTTTTCAAAATGTCTGCCCCTATCTAAATATCTATGTCATTGCCCTCATCCAAACACAGCTGCAAACTCTCATGTGGATTTTTATACCAAGATGCCACACCTGCTTAGGTAAATGAGTAAAAGTGGGAATGCAGAAGAAACTGTACCTGACAGCTACGTTAAAAAAGTTTCCGAATGTGCACAAGCTTGATAGATGCCTCAACAGCATGGGCTTTTTAGGTTTCACAAGGAATTACAGAACTTGCAAACAGCACTCATTATATGGTTAAATTTTACTGTAATCTTAATTATTAAACAAAAACTGTTGGCAAAAGAGCAAAAAAATTTACCCTGCAAATTTTTCTATATGATCTCTGTTGCTGGGTCTCTGTGTAGGTACAGAAGATTGTCAGCACAAAGCCATCTGCAGAACTGTGGTATTTGCACTGCTTTATCTGTATTCAGGAGATTTAGAGATTTAATGGCTTAGTTTTTATGGTAAGCATAAAGCACAACAATTACCAAGCTATGGTAAATTAGCTGTGTGTTGTTTGGCATAAAACTTTTGTAACACCAACTTTGTGTTCACATTTACCTCAAGAAAATACATTCCTTAAGTTCTTGAGTAATGAATGAGCATGTTCGTTACCCATACACATATTTTTTCAAATCTCATCTTTTATAATTCTATTTTGAGCTTGCTTTGAAATAACACTTTATGGAAGAAAGATTTTTAGGACATTTTCACTTGCCAGAAACATTAGATTTCAAATCAGATATATCCCAATAAGCACTTTATTTTCAATTTTATCTGACAATTAAATGGGAAACTAGTTGTCCTGTTTCCTAATTTCTAGAGAGAATTAATACAACGTTGGTCCTGGGGAAGCTTATGCTTTTTCCTGGCTTTGGAGAAGAGAGAATGAATTCTTTACTGTGAGGGTGGCGAGGCACTGGCACAGGTTGCCCAGAGAAGCTGTGGATGCTTCATCCCTGGAAGGGTTTAAATCCAGGTTGGACGGGGCTCTGAGCAACCTGGGATAGTGGAAGGTGTCCCTGCCCATGGCAGGGGAATTGGAATCAGATGATGTTTAAGGCCCCTTCCAACCAAACCATTCAATGATTCAAGGGGTTTGATCCCACTGTAGGTTTTTATGCCTCCAGAGCAGCGATTAGGCATTTGTAATCTTTGCTATGTTTGAAGTAGATTTGACTATGGTGTAACATTGAATGTCTTTACTGCCACAGATCACTGCAAACATTTCAGCAGAAAAAAAGCCCCAAACCCCACATTCTTTTGTGCATATTAGTATTAGCTTAATGATGCCAGCACAGGTATGGTAAGGATAACAAAAGAGTGCAGTTACAGTGCTGTCAAACTGTTTAATTCCAGTGTCCATCTAGCTCCTTCTCTACTTTTGGACAGTAGTCAGTATTTAGTGCCTTTGGAAAGAGTGCAAGAAACATGGAGAGATCTTTGCACTTTCTTAGGGAAAAGATTGCAAGATCCTTCTCCATCCACCAGCTTCTAACAACCTTCCTGATTTACAGCCAATTAACTGTGTTAATAGCTGCCAAAGGACCTCTCTCTCCTAAAGTTTTCTTTCCTGATCTAGAGTCAGAATTCTTCAGACCGGTAGGACCACACCTCTAAAAAAAAAAAAAAAAAAAAAAAAAAAAAAAAAATTTTAAGATCTTGTTCTCTAGAAGATCATATTTTAGGCTGAGAATCAGAACCTATAATAAATACGCGTTTTTATGTATTTCCTAAATAAAACTTTAAATCACAGCACCAAAGCAATGTGATGCAGCCTTTTGCAGGTGCAGAGTAAGGTCACCCTGCTCTTGTGTGCTCACAACCTGGCCCCTTTGTTTCACAGCCTGGTGGCACAGTGCAAGCCCACCCCGAGTGCTGATGCTAAACAATGACTGGAAGAATATGAATCATGGCCAGCCCCCTGCCATTTTTGCTGGAGGGATAGAAAGCAGTAACTTTTAAGACAAGAGACTGAATGAAATATTTAGGCATTGTCATGCCTTGAACTAGTGCAGCAAGTTCTTCCAAAGCTCACCTGTCCTTTCTGCTGCTGAGAATTGTAGTCAATTGCTGCTGGCTCTGGGTTGATGAGGCAACAAGATTATTATGCACACAGGCAAGATAGAATGAGATTTTCCTTTACAGAAAATAGCGAGATTTTCTACAAGAGTTCCAGAATTCGGTATTCTATTTGAGACAGGAACAAAGTACTATGCTTAAAAGAATGAAAAATGGAGTGTGCCCTTCTAGGTGAGGTACTTGTTATTCCTAATGATCAGGTGGATGCCACCCTGAACAGGCTGCAGAAAAGAAGAGAGAAGAATGGTGTGCACCTGCATGGGTAAAACCATGTTATAGATGCAAGGGCACATTCTGAACCAGGCAGTGCTAGTAGGAGGTTAATTTTTCCCAAGACAAGACAATAATGTTTTCAGGGCTTCTGCTCTTGAAACTTGTTTTTACTTTATCTGGAGGCTTCCAGCTCTATTAATATTGCATTCCTCCAATACTTTCAGAATTGTGGATATATACAGGAGTCTAGTGTGTCTAATTGAGAAAAGTGAAGAAAGTAAAACTCTCCTAGAAATGTAGCACTTTAAAATTTAGATTTCTTTTAGTTCCTGCTCTTTCACAGAAGATTTTATTCCTGTGAAACAGGCCTATAATAGAAATGCATCACGGAAGGAAAATTAAGATTTTCCTTTCAATCATTGCAAAGGTACCACTTGTATAATTTAAATTTGAGTTATTGCAGTTGATTCCTTTTTGCTGTTAAAGTGGAACCCAGGGGTCTAAGTAAGCATTGTTGATCCTTCACTGTAGGCCAAGTCCCCAAATAATGAGAGTATTGATGTACTGAGCCTTGCAACAATCAGGACTCTTTGTAGCTCTGTCTCCGTTTGCAAAGTGTTATTAACAAGGAGAGGACAATGAATGAAAACAAATGAGCAGCGTTCGAAGGCTTCTTAACCTCCAGTTAAACCAATTTCTTAATTTTAGTGTTGTAGCAAATTATTTCCTTGCCCATTTTTGGCACAAAAAAGAAATCGCGTAAGCGATTTTGAAGCTGAAATAAATATTAGAGGGGACTGGCAATATGGTGATTTTGTGATCTCTCTGGCTACCTACCCTAACAGCAGTTTAGCAAAACAATTAAACCAGCAATCATTGGTGCCTAGAAAAGAGAACATTGTTACAATACTTCAGTTAGGGAACAGAGAGTGTACTGAAGTGAATAAATCAGTTATGAATATGTAATACCAATCAAGTAAGGTAGCAAAAATCTAAGCCTGCCATCACATTTTTGAAAGGCAGTTGCATGCTCTAATGCCAGGAACAGGGACTGCAGTGAGCTTTGAGACCAGCTCTGAGGAGCCCAGCAGAGATCTTGGTGCCCTGTTACTTCTGATTTGGGACTAGGACTTCCTGTCCCAGGGCAGTGATATAAATCCTTGAACAAATTTTGTACAAATGTACAGATTTTGCCACAAACTTAGGTCCATCCAGATGTAATGTCTGCTAAATCACACTAATAAATCAATCATGAGTCTATTAACCAGCATCTGCTTTCCACTGCTGATCTTCCACACCAATGTTTTGTTCCAGACTGGAGGAATAGATTTATTCCATTCTGCAGGATTTCTACAAAACCTATTTCTGATCACTCATATGAAGCACCACGTTCTGTAGCACCTTAAGCACAGATTTGGCCCTGAGGAAATAGATGTGGCCATTTTAAGAGTAATGACATGTTTTAGTGAAAATGAGGTTACCAGATTCTGCCAACACTTGCAGCATTTGGAAGGAAATTACATGACAACATATACTGAACAAATGTGAGAAAATGCAGGGTAAACTTGCATATTTCTCTCCCTTGTAGTGAGCAGAGGAAGGGAAGTGATAGAGCGACTCTGGTGGGCAAGTGGTATCCAGTCAGGGTCAACCCATCACACCATGTTATGTATTATGTTCTTCGTGACCAGCAGTGGGAAAAGGAACTACTGCAGATAGGACATGGTGGCAGATTGAGAGCTTCAGTAAGAAGTATTTGGAAACAAAAGTAGAATTTGCAAAGGTGGGTTTAACTTATTCATACAATTTCTGTATGAAGACCCAGGGTGGCTGCATTTTTCTACAGACATTTTGGCAACTGCAGGATGCAATTGCATATCTGGGCTAAATCCCTTTAACTGGAAATAGCAAATAATTATACTCAGTCTGTGCATGATGACAGGAAAAAGATGAGGTGGGATCTTTTCTGCATCTAAGGCTTTCTACAAGTGACGAGTGGTTTGCCCAAAATCCCAGGTGCAGGTATTAGATAATCTGTTATATGGTATCACTTGATTTGAAGTTGCTGTGATATTGCTGATGAAAAGATTATACATAAATGGTAATTCATAATGTCTGTCATAATCAGCTGAAACAAAAAATATTCCCTCTGTTGCTATAGATTCTACAAAATGATTAAGAAAGTGACAGCTTTAAAAAATGTTCCTGTTAGATTTGTAATGAAAGAACTTCAATGTAATCTGTATTTTGCTGTACAGGAAAGGATAGAAAATAATGTATTATCAGAGATGGGAAAAGACAGACCTAAGAGGTTGTGTAGGGCATTAAACATAGGAATTAAATGAATTTTGGATGGTGTTAAGCCTTCCTAACAGTCCAGAACAGGCATAACATGTCAGACTGACTTTTAATAAAGAAGTGATGCTTCTACTATTTCATTTCTTCAAAGCTGGAAAATTTTAAATACTAAAATATAAATAGATTTGATAAACAAGCAAATAATTTTCACTGAATTAAAGAGAATACTTTCTAAACATGTTAGAAAAAACAGGGAAGAAGCAAAGTTTGAATGCAAAAACCACAGAGAGCAATATGAGGTGGTCAGGGACCCGATCTTTGACTTCGCTGTGAGTGATTGTGGTGAAACAAAGAACCTGGGAAGTCAGGATAAGTAATCATCTGGAGATTTCCCAGAAGATGCCTAAATGCTGGAGATTTAAAAGTTCATCACAGCAAGGTGATCTTTGTGGCAGAAAAATTACTCACACTGAGACAGTCTGAAGGATCCAAAGGAGAGTCCTTAGCTTCTGCACTGTCCGCGAGCAAGAGCAGTCAACAATTTCTGACAGCCAGGAAGGCACATTAACCATATTAACCTCTGACACGCAGCCCAGCAAGCAAGCGCGCTTTTTCAGGGTCTTGATTGGCCTTGAGAGCCTCCTACAGGGATCCAAAGAAGTTCTCTGGTGGGTTTGTGCCTTAGTTACTGTCTTTTCAGTCCGTGCTGAGTGACACAGAAGGTCGGGAGCATGATCTGGGAAAGGAGGTTACCAATCTACCCAGTACAGGAAGAGCAGCACTTTGCAGACTTTGTTTTATGTGTCTACACATAAAACTCTTCACCTGACAGTTCCAAGTTGAAGAAAGGAAGACATCTTTAGGCTGCCATTTGCTCTTGTGTGATTTCTTTTCCTGAGAACCACAGGCAGCTGAGTTGTATTTTATCTGCTGAGTGCCGCACTTATCAGAAGAGTTCACATTGATCTGCTACTGCTTTTCATGTACAGTGGTATATAAGTGGTGTCCCAAAATTCAGGTAACACACAATGGGTTAAATTTGGGTGGAGGTATAGGCTACAAAAAATTACAAAACCAACCATTATCTAAATAATTTAAAATTTCTTAAAAATGTCTGCGTTTAGTGTATTTTGAGGGTGAAGGAAATGGGGAGAGGAGAGGAGCAGCCACTCTTCAGAAGCAGTACCTTTTTTGGGTTTTTACTGGTTTTGCATTGTAAAAAATCCTCAATTGGCTATTCTGAAACAACAGCTTTTCTAGACTTTAAGTATGCACTAAAACAGAGTTAAATTTTCAATTTAGAAATTAAATATTTCAGAATTATATTTAAGCTTATTAATGTGTTTCCTGACCTTCAGAGTCTACCTGCTTCCCTAGTTCTGTTCAGTACCATGCCCTATTTTTGTTGGACTGGGATTTCTTTACTTTTTAGCTCCTTTTGTTCAGAGGACTTTGATTTCATGTTTTTTCATTGGAAGCGATGATGTTGTCAGTGTGTAGTGGTCTTTTTTATGTTCTGGGCAGTTCAGCACTTTTAAAATATTTGTTGATATAGGTTGTTTTCATTTTGTTTTGTTTCTGGATCAGTTACCCACTCATTTATCTTTTCTTCAAGAAGGTCCCCAGGTCTTTATAGTTTGTTGTGTGTTCATGAGGATGTAGCACTGAATTTTATGTTTGGTTACCTTTGATATGCTTCGTCAGTTTTTTATTTTTCATGTTTATAAATTTGAAATTATTCCTTCCACTCAATATTTTGGTTTATGACACTTTTAGTTAGATTATAATTTGAGGAAATGCGTCTTCCATGATTAGGATTTAGAGCCATTTGAACAACGGAGAGGACTAAAGAAGCAATCACATCATTAATAATAAATAGCCTTGATCACAATGAGGACTATTCCATTAAGGAACTCCACAGAAATGAGAATCATAGAGTAGCCAAGGAAAAAATAAAAACTTGGGGCATGTCCTGGTTGGGTATGAAGAGTGGTACCTGCACCTCTCCACTGTGAGTGGTTATTAATAATTAAGTGTGGGGGTTTTTTTAGATTTCCTGACTCTCTGTTGAATAGTTAAGGCCATGAATGAGTTAAGGCTCAGTCAATTTGATTCAATGCACACCTTTCTATTAAGACCATGTAAGTCTAAGGGTTTAACTCTTGTCTCTTAGGAAATCACTATTTTCTCCACTTCTGTTATCAATATGGAAATGTGCATAAGCACCTGCCCTAAGGTGCTGAAAAGCACAGCTTCACAGACAACAACTGTTCTAAGGGGAAGAGCTGTCGAATTTTCCTTTTCATTCCTGACTTCTCCATTGCAAGTTCAGAAACATCACACTGAATTTCTAAACAGAAGGATCGAAGCACGACTTTCAGGAATTTGGTGACAGGTTTGTTTGGCATAACCAAAAAGTGAGACCATTCTGGAGGGTAAATGCTCTGAAAACTGTTGAGTTGGACTTTTGGGTCTGTGTTCAGTCCTGGCACATTATTTGAGGAATTGCTTGTGTGCTGTTTTGCTAGCCCAGTGGAAAACAGTTTTAAATCCCATCAATGGTAGAATCTAAATTAAGTCCGGGTTTTGGCTAGATTCCTCTAGATACTCTGCTAAAAACCAAGTTTTTGCAATCCTGTGGTGACCATTTGGGTATTCAAGGTTATGATTCACCAGCTTCAGCAAATAGCATGCAATCTGAGAAATAACTGGCACTTTAGAGGTAAAGACAAGAAAACTTCACTCCTCCAATCTTCTTGCCTTTTATCCACCGAATGCCATTTTAGAGATGTAAGTGCTTTTCAGAATTTAAGCAGGCAGAAGTTTAAATAAGGTGAACTTGTTCAGCTTTCTCCCTTAAAATCCTAGCAACATTTTATGCTGCTAGAAGCACAAAGAAGTGTCTTATTATTCCCTTGACAGGTAATTTTCATGCAGAGAAATAGAAATTATGAGTTTGAACTAATGATGGTTTGTTTTGTTACTCCACTGGAGAATTTTCCTCCTATAAAATGGGCTCAGAATTCAGCATTCTCTATACACAAATTGTCATGATCTGGAGAGGTCAAGGTCGTGAGCAGAGAATAAGGTCCCATTCAAACTCTAACCCACCTCCACTTCTTTGTTTATTTGATATCTTTTGTGGTGGCTGCAGTTATGCTATTCCTAAAGGCCACTACAATGAGGGAGAGGGGAAAATAGGAGTGATGTTCCATTCTATTACGTAGAAGAGATGAGGGAATCTCTAGAGCACTTAACTCCCTCACACGCTCAGGAAATACTTCCCATTTGCTCAGGCAAGTAGAGCTGCAGCTCATTCCTGAGGATGTGGGTGCTTCAGGAGTTTACATCAGGCTAAGCTGATTGTTCTTTCCTCAGCTTCAGCAGTGGGTTGGGACACTGCATCAACCTACATATCCTCGTGGTGATCCTGTGTGTTTTTATTGCCTTAAATAAAACAAAATATTTAAATACCATTTATGTCATGGTTGATGTGCAGAGACTGCTCTTTGACAAAAGGACATTTAAGATCAGAGTGGGCTGCAGATATACCTGAGTTATCATTTGTGTTTTCACATTTACACTAATTTTTCATGAGCTTCTTCTTCAATTGCAAATGTCAGACTGTCAGGTAGGAATGATGCTGTACATACATAAGTTAGGATTTTATCAAATATAAAGAAAATATTAATTCTGTGACACTGTTATTTAGACTGTGCTTTTCAATTCATCGTGCTTGCAGTAAAAGCAATGTGTTACACTTAGCTTCAATACAAAATTAGCCAATGTTTAAATCCCTTAAAACATGTACTTTTGTAGAATTACTCAGAGTCAGTATGTAATTTCTCAATAGCCATGCTAAATAAATTAAGCACTCAAGGAATACTTTAAAACTCTTAAGACCTTTCCTGAAAATGCTTTTGAGGAAAACGTTTTGCAAAATTCTCTCAGCTTATAGTTACACTTTAGACATTCCTGGAAATAAAAATTCCAGGAACATAATTTGGGAAAGGCAAGGATTAAGAAGACTTTACAGGCAGATATATCAGCAACTGAGGTAAAGGAACCCTTTAGAGCTGTTAAAGATCTGGCCTTGGCATTCACTGTAATTGTACATTCACTGTAAATGCTGACTTAACCTATCTGGAAAACTGAATGTAAGAGCAAGCAGAATATAAACTGCTGCTCCCAGTCTCACAGATGATCTAAAGGCATATATTGCCTTCCCTAACAGCAGTGAGAAACTGCAATGTTGTGTTTAGTGCTTGCTGTGTATATGTAGGGAAAGCAGCTGCCCTTAATTTCTAAAACAGTTTAAACACTTCTGTGCTTTTAAAAACTGTAACAATTTAATTCACTTGAAAAAAAGAAATGTTCCTAAAATTGCCATAATTTTACAGTTAGATGTTCTGCTCCTTCCATGAGTGCGCACATGCCCAGGTTCCAGAGCATTACCAGCAGGCTGGGCTACAAAATACCAGAAACTGTGTCCCTCTAAGCAGACATTTTTCCTACTGTCTTGCCATCATTTTTCTGGAGGCAATGCAGGCTCATTAATCCACCAAGAATGAAATGAGTAAATAAATAAGCAAAAGTGTAATACAGCAACACTCCTTTGACAGTAACCCTACAGGTACAGTGCCAAAACCAATGGAATCAATCCTTAATTACAAGTTTTGCTGGACTTAGTGGAATCTGGAAACAATCTAAAGTGCACAGGGCATGGTAAGTAGTGATGAATGTCAGGATAATGGAAAAATTTAGCTTTCAGACATATCTACTGCACATTAACTCTGATTTGTCTTTAGATCAAACAAAAAGGACAATTTTGGGGACTACAGGATATGCCCAACTCACATAAATCAATATACTGCCTATTGAGCTATTGGAGCATTGCTGATATAGATAAAGAGCAGATCTACTCCCCTATTATCTGTTCATCCTTAAGAGCAAAGTTTTGCCAAGAAAGACCTGAAGCTAGAACTTTCTAAAAACACACAAAGTGCATATAAATCAGTTGAGCAGGACATGAGGCTAGAATCGTTCACAGTGTTCACAGAGCAGGAAGCTGTTCTGAAGGAAGATCTTGCAGGCTGTATTGATGTACATTTCATTTCTGGGTAGAGATTAATATCACTGTGTTTATCTCATAAAGCCATAGATGATTTTTGGTTCTGGCTGTACTAAAAATATTCAACTGTCACTTTTCTAGTACGAACCTATTTGAAATGGTAATGGGAAGAATTACTCCAATTAAGGGTGTTTTGGATCAAAAGGTGAGGCAAGATAAGGATACGTACAAATTACTAATTGCTGGTATGCAGGATGGTGTTGTAAATAGCATTTTTAAAGGCAGAACCAGAGCATCATAGATTCATTTTCAGACTGACATGTTCATCATGATTTCTAATAGCTTCAAATACACTTCCTTTTAAACCATAATTTAATTTTTCTCCCTCAGAAATTGCTTTGAGACTCGTACTTATATTAATTAGATAATGGAATCAGTATTATGCAATCAGAGAGTTACAGAATGGTTTGGACTGGAAGGGACCTTTAAAGGTCACCTAATCCCACCCCTGCAATGAGCAGGGACATCTTCAACGGGATTGTTTGCTCAGAGCCCTGTCCAACCTGACCCTGAATGTTAAGGATGTATTTATTCAGATCCTCACCCTTTTACATGTTCTGGTGGACAAGAGGAATGCTCACCCACTTGTGGGATTTTACTTTTCTAGGGGAAATAATGCTTTTTCAGCATTATATGTTCTCAGGAGAGAAAAAATGAGATTGGGAAAGAAAGAGTAGCAGTTTAATCTTTTACAATGACATCCTTGGTGTAATCACGTGGGAAAATATTAGTTTAAGCCAGGAGTGTTGAGGGGGTGTGTCGTGCAAGAATCTTCATGCATTATTCTCCCATTTCTTAAAAGCTTGACCGAAAAAATTAAAAGCTTTGTTACCTCAGCTCTTGTGAATGACACAGAGATGCTATCAGGCATACCTTCTATCCTCATGTAAGTGGAGTGATTGGAGATAAACCCTGATGTGATTTACCAACAATCCATTCAGGATTGAGGAGGTTAAAATTCATTGAATTTCCATCTGAGCTGGGTTACAGGCGAAGAAGGAATTCTATATGGTGGCCTATGGTATGGTATACCTGGAGGTCTGAAACACACAGATATGTATGAATATGTATGAATTCATTCAGTAATAGCAAATTCTGTATACTAATCTCTGTTTATTTAATCTGGACAGCTCCATGATTCTATGTAGAAACCAATTTTCCAAACGAATATAAAACCTGGGTTTTATAGAACCTAGCCAGATTCTATATCACTGTGGAATTAATGTTGATGATGCTTATGAATGGACTTTTTAATTTTAGAAAAAAGACCCTTTAAAAGCCACTTTAAATGCATGCGATTGCCTAAAAAGAAACTGTTCCTCACTTGCTTCTTAATGGAGTACAAAATTGTTTCAAGCCTCCATAACTAACTAAAGGCTTGAGTATCCGTGCTATCTGTTTAAGAAAGAATAATGATGCCAATTTCTTTCTGTAGAGCTTCTTAAAAATTGCTCTTTAACAATTTATTATTTAGAGACCTAAACAGAAATTTTACGAATTTAGAATATTCTCACAAATTCTAGTCCTAACTTACTTTGTTTTTCTCTAGGTAAAGATGTTTGTATTATCATTAGTTTCATCTCCCTTTGTCAGGGAAAGAAAACGTGTTTTCTAAATTTATAGCTGCTTAAGCTGAATATTTCAATCTTTATTTTCTGTGGTTCTCAGCTACAATTACAGGGAGCTGCTGAGAGGGAAAGTAATAAATAATTTAATGCTATTCTTATTTTCCTCATGGTCTGAGCTTAAAAACTAGAGGGTGATTCTGGCTAATGGCAGCTAACAAGGTCCCTGTTGATGCCAGACTGCCTATCAACCTCCTCTCGCTTGCCACAAACTGGTTTCCAGAGGTTGGATGAGGGAAGAGATACCCAAAATCATGCATATATATTGCATGATTTTCCCAGCTGGAGTGTGGAATGCTGCTGCATTCCCCAACCCCCCCCCAATACCCCCCCTCCGCCCCTTTCCTTTTCCTTACAAAAATGGCACCACTTGGTATTTAAAATCTGCATTTTAGGACATGGAAAATAATGCTTGGGACCCATTACTTTACATTTCTCAAAACTTAGAATTTTCTTCAGTTTCACTGAATGGGATATGAATGATATGCTGAACATCAGAAATAATGAGTTGTTTATGGTGTGTCCTTGTTGCTTTCTTAAGGGCTAGAGAAGGTGTTTCCCACCTGCTTTGAACTATGGCATTATGGTAACAAATGAATTTCTCCACAAATAAAAGAAAATTTGCAGTGTTGCTGTGAAAAGTTTGTTTGAATACCCAGCGTTCAGGTGGAACACAAATTCCTGACCAGTACAAATAGGTCTAGGCTGGTTTATATACAAACAAAGAACTATCTATATGAAAAATGGAAACAGCAAAAGAGAAGGAAGACTGATAAGAATTTCTTACTTCAGATTTTTGTAACGGGAACCAAAAATTAAAGGGAGAATCAAAACATTTGCAAGCTACAGGGGAAAGGAAAGCTTTAACAAGAGAGCAAACTTTTATGTTGTAGTTATTGACCAAATTCTAGCATAAATTAGAAAGACTAGTTTAGTGGCTTTCTTGTCCCTTCTGGTGTAGGATCTGCTGTTGAAAAGACAGACTATTGGGTTAGACAGACCTCAAAACTACCCTGAGGACAAGTCTTACATCATTAAGAATGTTCTTGAAATAAACAGATTAGGATGGGGGAAAAAATGAAAAAAAAAAAAGGAAAAAAGCTGTGCAAAGAAATCAGATGTGGAAAAAGCAACCTCTCTTTGCACTGAATTCTTTTTAAGTCAGTCTGAGACAGTGTAGCTTTAACTTCATATACAAGTTGCAAAGCCCCAAACGACTCTGAACCTGCTGGAAAATTTGATCCTTGAAGTCTCTCTCCAAAAATATCACTAATAAATGCAGATAGAGACCATCAGAAAAACAGAACAATCTTCTGGCTTTAATAGCTTACTTTCCACAATTTCTTTGTTGCGGCCTCACAGCTCCCCATGGTATCTGAATCCTGGGGTTTCGTCCAAGGCTCTTTTTGAGGAAGAAGTCTAACCCAATCTCTTGTCTTATTAATCTTTGAACAAAGGCAAACTTAAATTTCATATGTATATATTTTAACAACATTTACCTGTCATGAGGACAAGAAACGTGCCTGGGTAGCTGTGCCTGTGTTCTGATCACTAAAGATCTTTCTAAAAAGAAAGGTACTAAGAAGGGAAGGCTTGGTTTGGGATTAAAGTCTGAGAGTAGGACAGTGGGTCTTGAATCTATCCATGGTTCTGTAATACTTCTCCTCCACAGATTTAGGAAAACCATTAAGGTTTCTGAGCTGTCTATACCTCAAAAGACACGTGCACACACAAACATAAGGCACAGGGGAGGAAATGTTTTATTTCTATTTATTCTTTTATCTGTCTTTGATAAATAGTTTGAGTTGGGATCTGTCCCTTTCAAATTCTACTCACTACCTAGAAAAGCAGCCCCTGGGATTGCTCAGTTCTCACATTTTGTACGTGGAAATATTGTCAACCCCAAATATTAAAAAAAAAAAAAAAAAAAAAAAAGGACCAGGTGGGGGAGAAAAAGCAGACAATACTGTTAAGAACTCATTTGCTTGTCAGCCTGACCTTAAATAGAAATAATACAAATGGAAGCATGAAAGAAGTAAAAGGGAAGCTCAAATTTATTATTCCATAAGAAAGTGTTAAAACACCAGTCAGTTTTCACAGTATTTCATCCAGCTCTCAGCTGTCCAGAGCAAAGCCTCTTTTGAGGGAACTTTGCTGGGTTTTGCCATATGGTTTGCCGGATGGAAAATTCCATCTATTGACAATGTAATTTATTGTCTTTGCTGGTTTATCCAACTAAAACCAAACCAAGGAAAAACACAGCCTTGGTTAATACACCTTTTTTCTAGTTCTTCTTTTGTAAAGAGTAAGTAATTATATGAGTCAAGTGTGGGTTTGTGGGCAACTTGTTTTCATGCAAGGACACAGCAAAAAACCAGAAACTCCTCCCCACCAGGCAGCTGGTGCAGGTACAGCTACAAAACACAGCTGGGGCTGGAATGTTCTGTACCAGCCTTGGCCTGTGGTAGTGCTGGGCCTCTGCCTCGGTGAAGAGTGTGGCCTCGTCTGCTCTTGGCTGTCAGCAGCTCTGCTACTGTCATTTTAGCTCTACTAAAGCAAGAACTCTAGCCTTGAAACAAGGTCGGGTTGTATTGTAAATGTTGCAAGACAAAATACTGAAGAAAACCAAAGTGAGTAATATGATAGTAAGATATTTCCAAAATACTGATTGAAATGTTTATATGTGCAGATGAAAAATATATGCATATTTTATATATAATACATGCATTTAAATAAATTTTTAATACAAACATACCTACCTATATATTTGTCTAAGTAAACATCTAAATAGGAAACAGCTTTCTAATTTCCAGCTTTTTTTTTAAACAAGGATTCAGAAATTAAAAATCGTAACTTACATAAGATATGCATTCAGCTGTCAAGAAATGATAAAAACTTGACATAACTCAGGATCAATACTAGTCCTTTAGAGGTTTGGTTTCTCCTTATGTAGTTAGGCTGAGAAGTGTTACTGACAAACTACTAGGCTCAGTATAGGGACAGGAGGGAGAAGCTCTTAAAAACAGTGCTGATATTTCAATTATAGTCCAGGGATTAGCAAAGAGGGGCAGAGAAATTTAGTCCTACTCATGTGAAACTGAAAATATAAACAGTCATTAGCTGGTGTTGGTTTCCCAAAGATCCTTGTTTGCCTACCTGTGGCACTGCATGTGGCTGATGCAGCTGCAGAGAGGCAGCCCACAGCGCAGCTCATCAGAGGGAGCTCACGGGAGCCTGGCCCAGAGAATGCTCAATTAATTTCCTTAAAAATAATAAACACTGAGGCCAGCAGGCAAAGTTTGAGAGTCTTCGGTGAGTTTTGGAATGTCACTAGTCTTGTCTATTCAGGAAACTGTTTCTAAGGTTCTGTTACGAGAAGGTGGGCACTGGCTGGGTCTCAGATTCATCGCAGTGAGCTGCTCCCAGCTACAAGCAGTGGGAGGTGCTGGGGAGTTTTCTCTCCTGAGAACTGACAGTGGCAGTGTGCTCTGGGGACGTGTGGCACAGCTACTACAGCTTGGTGTGCAGGCCTGAAGACAAGATGACAGGATGCCCACTGTCAGATATGCTCACTGTCTGATACTGAATGTCCCAGTTTTGGATCACTGTGGGATCCCTATTTGCTTGTGGATGTCTAGGGGGAAACTCTGTGAAGGCTTTTGGCATCTGTTCCTAGCTAGAAGGGTGTAGGTCTTGTATTCGAATAAGAAAGGAATTGGAAAGATTAACATAATTTCAGCATTATTTGGGAGCCGCTAATTTATGAAGAATTCAGATAGCTGATGTTCTACTTCTTCGAGTTTAATTATTATTAAAATGGCATGGAATACTATGCTGTGGGGGCTACTGGATATATCTTAGCCAAGAGCGTATAAAAGTATAAATATCATGGTCCATAAATATCAATCTGGGGGAAAAATCCTGACAATAGAAGTCTTTTTAATCTAGTAGACACATATCATACTCATGAAAAAATGCAAATACTGTCTTTTTTTAATTATTATTAATAGAAGGGACAATTAATCATCAGAGTAATTTGTCCAGGGGGTGTTTTAGCTTCTCTGTCACTTGGAGTTTTAAACTGAAGATTAAAATGTCATCCTGAAAGATTTACTCTAGTCAACCAGAGGTTATTTGACTTGATGCCACAATTAACAGACAAACATCTCTGACTGTAATGAACAGGGAGCTTGGCTAGAAGACCCTATCTCTTCCTTTTGACCTTGCCACATCTGGCTTTATGTTATAAGTCGGGGTGAACTTCTGAGGACTCAAGAAATGTTTGAAAAGAATAAAAGCTATGGACTAGAGTTCCTCTGAGATAAGGACTGGACAATATGCTGGACAACATGTTCTAGCTGACACTCTGAGTGATGGGATTGGACTAGACAGTTTCTGGAGGTCTCTTCCCATCTCAGTTGTTAAGTGGTTCTTTACCACAACACATTTTCTTCCAAGCTCACGTAATCTTTGACCCTGGGGACCAGCACACCTCTGCGCATCCTCAAAACAAGTAGAACTGGGGATGCTGTAAAGATCTTCACAGATCCTTCACAGATGCTCACTGTTTTCCAAACTGCATTTTGACAGCCATGGTAATAACCTGTGATGTCATTAGACTGGCAGGCAAAATACCCCTTCAGTCTATCTTTGCATTTCTGCTGCTTATTCATTGTTTAGCGTTTATTAGTTACTAAAGAATATAACTTTGCTGGCTTGACAAGTGCACAGGCACAGGATTAAGCCTGCAAGTAACATGGTAGAACAGCTGAGAAGATGAGAAGGAAATAATGGAGGTGCCATGCAGCCCTGACAGAGATTTAATAAAGGTCTGTCTGTTCTGCAGACTGCTTCGGTCAGTCTGTGGGTCTCGGCACAGAGAGCTGTGTGGGTCAGGGCTCGTGCATGGAGAAACTCCCACCAAGCACTCAGGCTGCTGTGGCTGCCCTTGGGAGAGGAGCTGCTGCAGTGCCTGGTGGCTGTCACAGCTGCAGACAGCAACATGTGCTCCGGGTTAGAGTTCAAATGCTTTGGAAGGCCTCTTGAGGCCAAAATGTGGAGGACCTTATGCCCAAACTGTTCTCCAAAGCAGCTGGCTGCCTTGCTGGGGTGGGACTCTCAGCAAGGAGCTGGAAGCAGGTTATTTTCCCATGGCAGCTATCTAGAGAATTCCAATGGAATTTAATTTAATTCTGCAGTGGTTTACTGAAGGCAGCCTCCAATGATATATTGGTTTCAAAGCATTCCCTTTCCAGCTTCGTCTCTCAGGTAGCAATTCTTCTAGATCTCCTAGGCTCCTTAAATAAAATATATCTTCTCTATAATTCTTCCCCGTCCCCTGAAAAGAGGCAGGAACAGACATATGCTTGACGCAGTATTTTTTATGCCACAAGTATCGTTACCAAGCAACCATCCCATGCAGCTTTGGCAGAACACAAACTTCTTCAGTCACTAACCCTTGAAACACCTGAACCAAGATGTGCCAGCAGAAAACATCAGAGAACTAAGTGAAGAAATGCAGTAGCAAATGATTTTTCTGAATCAACAAATGATTAAGGACAATTACAGTACATTAGGACTGTGGTTATCATGAACATTCTCCAAAATGTTGCCACAAATGAGTGATGCTTACTTGCACATGAAGAAAAATAATATCTATTTGTGAGAGAAGGCAACCTCAGTAATCAGTAATCTAAATATCTTTATTATGGCAGGTTCAGCACATTGTGTATGAAATTGAAAAAAACATTCACAAATTCCACCCTAAACTAGAATAAAGGGAGAGATGAGACACTTGTCAGTTCCAACCAAATGCTCTCCCATCAAGCACTACAGGTAGTAATTTGTGTCAGGACAAAGCCAGCATAAAATTTATCTTACCTTACAGTGGCATCACTGAAAGGTCTTCAAGTTCACAGCCGTCAGAATAGAATGTCTGTACTTTGCTCAGCTTCCAGATTTGTGGCTGTGAGGCTTTTTGGAGTCTATGCAAGTGCATAAACAAAGGTGAAGGATCAACAGGTTCAAGTTATCACAACTCAGTTGGCTGCAGCCAGCTGAGAGCTGCTGCTTGTGGAGTGTACTTATTTTTGCCCAGTGGGTTAAAGGATCAGAAAACAAAGTAGGTGGAGACACATGTCTCCATGTATGGGTATAGATACAGCAACATTCCAACTGGAGGACATGATCATTGCCCAAAGTGGGCCAGCCAGGTGAGAAGTTTCAAAATGGGTTCCCACTCCCTGAAAAGAGGAAATTTCCATGTAATCGGCCTTCCCTCTGCTTCTCTGCTGGTCAAAGGAGTTGACATTCTACAGGAGCACAGCGTGGTTTCTCACAAGAAAAGGTCTTATGGTCCATCAAATCTCTTCTTAGTCCATAAATAGAAACAGAAGTTAGAGACCTTTGAAAATGAGAACATAACTTGGTACAGTACATTCATCTGGCTAAAAAAAAAGTGGTGGAAAGCAGCGGGTAGATGATGAAATTACTGGTACTCAAGGTCAGGTATTTCCTCAGCACTGGTATCTGCTTTGAAAATGTAAATGTTATGAAGTTCATCTATAAATTATAGCTTGCAGAATCTTGCATATGCAGAGGCCAAGTTTGTCCTTTCATATACAAATAAATATCCAAGAGCTAAGAACAACAGTGCCTGAGGTCCATTTGACAGCTCTGTGATTGACTAGGTTTGACAGATCCAGTCCCTCACATGCTATAGATGCAGCATTCAAAAGTGTTTGAAGACTTCATAGCACACTGAAAAAGCCAGAAGACCGATGCTGGCCAAATCACTGACTCAAAGGCACAAATTTCTCTTTCTCTTTGATTTCTTGGAGGTGATTCCAGGTAAAAAGTTTCTCCGAAATCAAGTTAAATTCCAAAATGTATCAGTTCTCACAAAGGAAGACATTTGAGATATCATTATAAATTTTGCCCTTTATATTTTGTGAGGAAAAGGCATCATTAAGTAGCTCATTCTATTTTGATCTTTCATGCAAAATTTCTTTGAATGGCCTCTCAGTGAACGCAAAAGGGCAGGAAGAAAACTATCTGTGGTATTTCCTTCAGCATTTTTGTAGTTCCAGGGTTGTCTCCTGTCATCACAAATCATGTCTTAACATGTGACTTACACTTGGCTTGCAGACCCTGGTTTTTGGAGACTTTGTTGTACCATTTTTCTTTTTTTTTTTTTTGTAGTAAAGATCTACAATTTAGTCAATGGAACTGTACAAATAACCATGTTCTGTTCTTCAGGATCCTACAAAAGCAGGTTCACATAATACTAAAGGTATTGATGCAGAGGTTTCATGAAACTTTCTGTGCTGTTTTCAATCTATACATGACATGTGTGTTCCCATTTTTTATTTAAAATCTTGAAAATTTATGAATCTCTTTTTCTGGTTATATGCCAGAGTTCCCTATTGCCAAGACAAAAAAAAACAAATGACAAAATTTTCTAATCCTTTTCTATTTCCTTCCAGAACAAAAGAGATCATTACAATCTGGCTTGTTCGTATAATGTGATTTATTAGATTTTTTTCTTGAATTCTCTTTTGAATGCATTATTTTAAATATGATTTTTCATGCAGAAATACTTGCTTGTAAGTTCTCTTCCTGTGGCATGAAAATGAATACTAAATGTTATTTAAAGGAGGACCACTGACAAGTTTAATGTTTCTTTGAAGAATTGTCTTGTTTTAAAATGAGTTATGGTAGCACTGATGCCTGCTAATCTGGACACTGTGCTGTTCCTGCTCATTATTGCAAACAGGGCCGTAAAACTCATCTAATAAAATGTTCTACTGCAGAGATGAAATATTGCCAAAGTCCAGTCTTCTTTTTTTTTTTCTTTTTTTTTTCCTGTGTGTCTGTCAATCCTAGAACTACATAACATGCATGCTTATCTTTGCTATTTATATTTTGTTTTTAGGTATCATTTGTCTTCAGAGGAAATAACTTTTTTTCATTTCATAGTTTTATCTAATTTCTACTGATATGATATTAAAATATTGTAATATGCATTTATTCATTGCATTTCATGGCTGTATGTAGAACTAACATTTGGAGACCCAATAAAAATCCTCCTGAAAATTAAGGGAACTTTTAAATATCATGCCTCAGTCTCCTGGACAATATGCACAGAGGTAATTTTTAATTTTTGAGTTTACTTGGTACTTTCATGACGTTATCTTTTCGTGTCTTAGGGTGAATATGCATGCAGATTACATTTACAAAGTTGGAATTTAACTCTTTCCTGACACCAAAGCAAAAAAAAAAAAAAAAAAGCCTAGTCTCCTCCTGCTCAGTAGGAGAAGACATTTCATAAGTGCCTAAAAGTAATGTTTCTTAAATTAAAAAGTAAAGTTTAGTATATAAAAAGTGTAAATATTTTTGTAGTGTTCAGATATCCTAATCAAATCAGGTCTTTTCTATACTGTTGCATAAACACACATACATCACTAATCAGAAGTTCTTTTAAAATTGAAAACGTATTTACATTTCCATTTCCATATTTTGAGAAAGGGATTTCAAATTTTTTTTTCACAATTTTTATCAAAAAAAAAAAGTGCAATAACATGACATATGAATAAAGGTTTTATTCACAGTAACAAGAATTTGCTTATTTTTGGTGAGTTCTTCTCCAGTTCAAGTTGGGTATGCAAGTCCAACAGCAGTGTGACATCTTTTCTGACAGACGAGGACACCACATACATCCATCTCCAAGTTTTCCCATGGAACTGTGTATTTAATATTCTTTCTCCTGGGAAGTAAATGTAAAACTGAAACGAATCACCATAGAATGTCAGTGTCCACTCAGTACTGATTTGTCTCATGGTATCTCAGCTCTTGTGGATAATGGAAAGGTAATCTGCTATTTCACTTTCTGTTTCATTTTAGGACACAGGCTTTCCAGCTTGTCGAGTATAATAAAGATATGACATGTACAATAACCTTTTCTTTCATTGTGAATCAAAATGTGTTATAATAAAACAGGCTGGCGGAGTTCCATCAACCAGAACACTTTAACAAGTAACTTGCTGCAATTAAAAAGTAAGTGGAGGAGGAAAAGATTGTCAGTTTGTCTTTGAAACCAGGAACAGGCAGGGTCTCATGACACATATAATTTTTTTATAATTTCAAGCCACAATAAACGAGCTAATAAATTCATTATTTATCTGATTTGCATTTCAGAGGTTTTCTTAATTAATTTTTGAGATTTCTTTGACAATGCATGACTCTATATATCGCATTAAAATGTGGTTAGTTCTGCTGGTATCAATCAGCTGTCAAGAAAAGCAACGTGAACTTCCTAGAGAACTCCACCTCCAGAGAGTCCATGCTCTGCAGAACATTCATCTTCAAGTAAAAGTCAGATTTAGGCAAAATGCATGTCTCACTTTGAACGAGGACAGTTTCTTTATACATTTTTCAAGCATGCATTTCCCTACCATCTTCACCAGAGGAGATTTTATCAACATCTGATCTATTACCTGCTTTTGCCCAATTCTGGTTAAATTATAATGAAAATAATTACTAATGTTAACATTACTAATGTTTTAGGGGCTTCTTAACCTGCATATATGGTGGGAAAACAACCTCCTCTGTCTCCCTGTGAGTTAACCTGGAGATGGGAAATCTTGTAGTGAAGATTATCCTCTCTTGGTCCTCTGAGACTTGACTTTCTACATTATATCAAACCACTAATCATGGAAATCCTGTAGTTTGGCTCTTCATTAATTCAACTGCTCCTTTCTCCCTCTGTGCCTTGCATTGCTCCACTTGATCTCTTCGTTTTCTTTCTCTTGCCACTCTTAGTCTTTAGGTACTTGTACAGGAAAATTGCTGAAGAGCAATAACAGCAACAGAAGTGCCCTGCATTTCTGCAAGCTATCTTTATCCCTGTAAAATATTTCATTTCCCATTCTTGCAAACGGAATTCATGAACATTTTTAGGCTTGGAACTGGCAAAGATAAGTGCTTGTTTGCTTCTTAAAATACACCTTGAAAATAATGATTGTTGTTGGGAAAACAAAATTACTTTGATATGTAAGCATTAAAATGGGGGAAAAAATCAACCTGTGCTGTGCTATGTTCTCTAAGACAAAACATGTAACTTCATAGGTGCTTAAAATACCCATAATATTACATGAACTTTCAATGACATCAACTTGCAAGAGACATCCAAATGGATTTTGCAACAGACTCTTCATCCTTTGTGTGATTATCAAAGAAAACATTTCATATGAAAACATGTGACTGTATTATTACAGGAGCACCTTAAGCACTCTGATTCACTGGTGTGTCAAAGAAGTATGGTTCAGTGGGTAGGCCATTACATTGGTTATTCTGAGAACCAGGTAATTTTCTCAGCTTTGATTGCAGTGAATTTTAGACACTTAATGTTTGAGGTTATTCATTTGTAAAATCATTTTGATAATGCCTGTCCCCACTCACATATCTATGCAGAGCATTTTAGCTATGGTACCTTCAAATACAGAGGAGGACCACAGATTATTTTGAAAAACAAAGACTTTTAAGAAGGAGGATGATTCTGAAACAGAATTATCTCTTTTGTCTTTTGGCTCAACAACTCTGCACTATTTAACATAGAATTATTCTTCCATCTGAAAGTACTCCCAGCTGTTGTAGTCTCAGGTTTTTCAACATTTACTACTCCTTAAAATAAGGTGAATGTGGCAAATTCTCCTGGGTCTGCCACATATTCTCCTCTAGTCAGGACAGGACCAGACTCTGTATCTGTAAGAGTGGCCAGTCATACACAACATAGTAAAAAGTATGATGGTAAAGTGATTGTAGGAAGGATATAAACTAGCAAAAAGAATAAGAGCTGAGAATGTGGAGAGTATTGCCAGGAGTATTCATCAAGAGAGTGCAAGCATGGTGGTATAAAGTATATGAAGATCATGTTGCCTTAGTGTTTTATTATCTGGCTTGAAAGAGGAAGATGGTTTCATTGATGAAACCATGATCTTTTCTTGCCTGTTACAGAACTAAAATTTGTTTTGCTGGAATTCATTTAAATTGCATATTATAAATCAGGGCCATCACTTACAATCACCTCCACAAACAGGTAGTTGCTGATTGTCAGCTCTAATATTAACTACACATTTGCTTGTGCCGAAATGTGTCTCTGCAGCCTCACACTTCATGCCATTAAAATTCTTAGATCAACCCTCTGCCCTGCTGTTCTGTTTCGGAATGAATTGCATTTTTTTGTCTTTCTTCAGGGCAGATGGACACAACTTGTCTGCTGGCACTTCAGTATGGGAGAGAACAAATCCCCTAAACTGTGCTCAAATTTCACACTTTCACTATAGTAAAAAATTTTTCCCTAAAAATTATCTCTGAAGCTCACCAGGGCAGGAAGAGAAGTGACTTTGTTAGGAACAGTCTGTGCTTTATTGCCTGAGTCTCAAGACAAATTTATTTGCCAATCAAGATTTTTCAGTTAGGTGTGTGCTCGGAAGTTAAAATGGAAAATAAAATCTGATCTACAATCCTCCCCATGAAAAGTATCACTGCCTGTTTAGAAACCAATATTCAATTCCTTTAAAGGCAGAAGCAACACACAATCTTCTGTGGCCTTGGTGCAAGTATTGTGTTTGACCTAAGGAGAAGGAATTCAGGGACAGCAGGGTTCTGGGAAGGAAAAGGAGGCAGGAAAACAGACAGAGGGATTGCATGATAACGAGATATGCAACACTGGAAATACGTGGGAAAGATATTAAGGACTTTGATTTTTTTTTTCCCCCAAAGATGAAAGAAACAGAAGTTCAATATAACCAATAATTTAGTGTAAATTACTTATCAATTGTTTTAGTTTCACTCAGCTCAGTATGTTAGTTGTTTTCCTCCCTTTCCTGTTGGTGTCTCAGCTATTTTCAGCAGATAAAAGATATTTCACTCCAAAGAAATAGAAGCCTTTTTATTATTATTTGGAACCAGAGATAAGAGAAGTCCGTGAAAATAATTCCAGAGCCAGACTACCTTGAAATTTATGTGACAGAACTCATGAAACATCTTTATCAAAGTCTTCATAAATCGCAGGCTCTGTCTACTCCTAGGCTGAGAAAAAACAGAGATATCAATGAACTTTTTAAGAAGTCGCCTGTTTCCTCCTTACAATTTTAGGAGTTCTGGGGAAGCATATGGTGAGGCGCAAGATTTTAGCTTCTCTTATAATCTGGATTTTTGCAGTGCTTCATTTCAGTTAGAGATGGTGGAATTTATTGCTTACGAATCTCTACAAACACAAGATTGTTTTGTCAATCCTTCTTTAAGGATTGTTGCTATTTTTTTTTTCGCCATGTCTGGTAAAACTACGAAAAGATAAAACTTATCACAAGGAAGATATTTTTAAAAGAAAAAAGCTACAAATTGAATAGGTATAATTTTGGAAAGTGACAATTTAATGAAAATCAGGATGCTTTTCAGTTTATATTTATACTGTAAAAATACTTGTGCACAAATTTTATCGGAGATATGGACACATAAAGAGTGTCCGTATCTTATGGCTTTGAAGTTTAAAATATGCCATTCTCAATGGTTTACATACTTTCCCCATGAAGTAAAGCAGAAAAATGTAATTAACTACTATGAAAAAGAATTATTTATGATTTTTGCTCTTCTTTTAAACAAATAAACTTCTACTAACATTTCATGCAAATAAAATGAAACCTATCAGAATACGAACAGGATATACTTCTGTCTGATGGGTTGGTAGCCTTCAAAATATTATGCTACTTCTTTTTCAGAAAACTTTTCTGATGTTCAAGTTCACTATTTGAGGGTGAAGAAACAGCATCCAGAAGAAAAGAGAGGAAGGATTATGGAGACCCACTAAAGATCAGATGTTGGCAGAAACAATGACTAAAATGCCTGTCTGAGGTGAACTAAATCATGTCTTATCCAGAAAAAGACTTCCTAAACAACATTTCATGGTGTAGATAATGGGATGTGTTTTGTATTAGTACAATACAATAGACTTTATGGCAATATTTGCTATACGTATAAAGGGGAGACAAAGATTATATATCCCTGTAAGGGTTATAAAATGAGGAGCATAGTGAAAAGAGGTTGAGTACTTATTCTCCTGCAGGGGACTAAATTGGAGTTGATGGACTCTACTCACAGTTTTTTTATAGCTGTAATAAATTCTTCTGTGGTTAATTCGGATTGTGGACACCCGTAAGGATACCAAACACCAAATATGGGAAATGGAAATAAGTATAAGACCACCTACAGCTAGTTTTGAGGATGCAAGGAAAAAAAAATTGTATCAGGATAAAAAGAAAATATGGCTTTTTTTCAAACAGCAAACAATACACCATGCAGGGAGGTTTCCTTAATACCTGCAACATGCAAACACCTCTTTGCTGATAATGGAGAAGCAATGATCTCCCTACTGCACGCTGTGGTGGGCATGATCTGAGTCTATCAGCTTAAACTGAAGATTGAAGGTGTCAAGTGAGTATTTCAGGAAGAAAAGGAAAAACTGGACTTGGCAGAGAAACGGTGAACATAAATCTAAGTCCCTGTTATGCGTGCAGTGGTGCAGCAAGCAGCCAGGCTTCTGAATTTCAGCTGAATGAACTGCAAAATCAGGGAATTATTCAATGAAGTTCAATTCATTTGGGTGTATTCCCCAGAGCAATTAGAAGTGTTATAATTGCGACTAGAATTAAATCATTAAAAGGTTCTAGCCAGAAATATGTCTCATATTTATCTCCCAAATGAAAAATTACATCAGAAAAGAGACAAGGAGATGGAGTTTCCTGAACTGAACCTGTCCTACACCTGCCTGGGCCAGGAACTCTCCTGACAGTGAACACAACCTGCCTATCCAGCTCTGAAAGGCAGAGAAACCAGGTAACCTCTCTGAATTTCAGAGAATAGTGGAGGAAGAAAATTAGGTGGTAAATGATGGCTGCTCTTTGTAAAGACATCAGTGGAATCTCCCCAGAACGCTGTAAAAAGCTGAGGGAAACAGAACTCATACACGAACAGAAGCTTTAAGCATTGCTGGAGGAGCTTGGAGGAAGAGGGTATAACTACATTTCATGAACATCAGTCTGAGAATACTCACTTGAGTACAGGTCATATATCACAGTTCACATGTTGGAACCATAAATGAGGGTTTGGCAGCAGACAGATGTCGTGGTTTAACCCCAGCTGGCAACTAAGCCCCACACAGGCGCTCACTCACTCCCCTCCAGTGGGAAGGGGAGAGCACAGGATGAGTAAAAGTGAGAAAATTAATGGCTTGAGGTAAAGACAATTTAAAAAAATAAAGCAACTTGTACTGTTCTGCTTGCAGCTCTCTAAGGAATTGTAAGGACAGTGCAGTTCTGTACCTGCAGGATCTTTTCCTGCTGATCCTCCTGTGACAGCAAAGGAAGACTTGAGAAACAGGGAAAAGCTTTATTACCTGTAAGATACTTTACACATTTTCGAGGCAAAAAAACCCCACCCACAGAATAAATTGTGCTTTACTAGCACGGAAAACTCAAGTTAACTCTGAGAATGACTGTTTTCTGCAGGAATTCAAGTAATAATAATAAAACATTTGTTAGGAAGGCAATTGTCAGGACTTTATGGGTAGCATCGAGGTGCAGTAATGAAAGTATGGAAAACCAAAAGTTATTTCCTCGGCCCAGCTGTCCACAAAATGGAAGTGTTGGATTTGACTTATGAAGGAATTTTACCTAAAGCAACACCTGAGATCCATACCAAAGTGCTGCAGGGCTCTAGAAGCAGCAGGAATTCGGCTATGCAGGGAAGAAGTTAAAAATAATAAAGAAAACCATCAAAAAGACACTAAGTTTTGGCTGACATCTATTCCCCATAGCCAGAAGTGGTGCACGTAGTAACAACCTCTGCTATAAAAACAACTATAGCCTGGTGAACCATACATGCTGCACAACTCAGTTTAACACTGGAGACCTACTGTCTATCACCCAAACTGTTCTGAGTTGGGAGAATGTTTGGGGAAAACACTCTGGTCAAAACTGAAACAAGACATTGTTATGAAAATATTCAATTTCTGCATAAATTTGCTCTGCAAACAGTGCCAGTGGGATTGCCTTTAAAATGCCAGCTGTAGAGCAGATTTAATTGTTAAGATCTGAGTTACCAAGAGTTCTGGAGCATGAATAAGGAGAAAATAAAATCTCCAAATACTGAAAAAATTGTGGTATATATTTAATACACATTAAATATTCCTGCATAAGCCAGGCAGTGCTGCCATATCTTGCAAAGGAAGAATAGAGGAAATAACTGTTAAATCACAGTATTACTTTTAATCTATTAAGCAGAGATCAAAGGCAAAGATATACTGAAAAGAAATACTGGAGAGTTGTGTTGCTCAGTTACAATCAGATGGAGATTTGCAGAGGTTACAAGATGAGGTTTCTCTGGCATGTAACAGGGGTTGCATTTGTTCACTTAAGGAGGAAGAAAAGGTGGCATCAGAAAATGATTGACAAGAACAGGAAGCCAAAGCACTTTTTCTGGGTATTGTTTTCGTAGTTGCATTAAAGAATCGGAAAACATAACCAACCCAGAAACTTGGCATAAATAACATCATCCAAAGAGAAATTTCCAGCTTACCTTAAAAGCTACACTTTATTGCAGTTTTTTATCTGTTCTCTTTCGGTCTAGTTTCCTATTCCTGGTGTCTGAAAGCACACAGATCTGTTGTTTATAATAAATTCTGAATTCTTTTGCTAGCTTAATTCAGGTTTGCCCAGGGAATATATGTTTCATATGTGGTGCATTCCTATGAAAGAGTGAAAACAGGCAGCCAACTATGAATATATTAATATGTCCTGTGGAAAAGGCTGCAGTCTATGCTCAGTGTTGTTTAGTTAGCCCTGAATCTACATTAGTGTTTGTGCAAGAGTCACAAAGCCAATTAAACTGGACTGCTGTGATTGCTGCCCCCTGAGCTACCTGAGGAAAGGTTTTGTTTGAACTGGGGAATATGCACCAGGGGAACAGCCATGCTGCTATTTTTAAGGTGTATATATTTGATTACTCTTGATTGTAAGCTTGAGGGCTCTAAGGGAGCATGAGACTGAAGCTCAGCTTTTCCCGTGTTTAGGTTTAAGCTTCTTGCACCAAAGTAGGTTACAGTCTGATAGTTTATGAAGTTCTTATGATCTGGTTTCTGCAGAGTTTTACAGCAGCATTTACTGTTTAATATTCTAGCCATATTCCATATTCAGAGACATTAATATTTCCTCTTTGTTATCAGTTTTCCATTTTGCAAAGTGACAGATGCCACTGAAAGTGAATAATATATACCTTGTCTATGGGGGCTCCTTCAAATATGCCACACATGATATTCAGGTACATAAAACACCCTTTTCCTTCCTTGTTCTCCACTGGTAGGTTCAAATACAAATATTTAACCTTTTAAAATCTTATCAAGCTGCATACTATAAACACTATACTCAAAGCCATCCTTTATTTTTTACAAATACTAAGTGATTTATTGCTAAAATATATTCAGAAGAGCAAATGGTGACGTTATGTTCATCTTGTGTATCTATTGGCAGATCTGGGCCCTGCTATTCCCTTGATTGAGGTGTCCTAATCCTCAGCTAAACCATTTCATTCCTCCTTGATCAGGGAAGCAGAAGACCAAAAGTTCTCTCCACTTGCCTCAGATTTTACAAGGATTTCTTTGCTGCCGTGCTTGATAAAAAGGCCTCTGCAACTTTCTCCAGATTTCAGACGAATCTGTTACTTTCTAGCTCAAGGCATTATAACCTCCTCAAATTACATTTTTCAGCTTTCTTGTTGCTCCCCTAACCTTTTTGACTTTTCCAGACATTTTGCTGAAAAGAAACCAGTTGTAAGACTTCCATGTTCCAATTAGAAATGGAAAACATCTTACTTCTTTTGTAAAGGTCGGGTATATGAACATTATTATCGTGAAGAAGTTATACTATTTTCAGCAATTTGGCCAAGGGATAGCTAAATTCTGAGAAAGAAAATACTTTTCCTAGAGAAATTCTGAAAAACGTTTTAATTTTCCACATGCATTTACCTCCAGTATCTTTTATCTCTTCAGGGCTCTCCCTGCCCCCTTGTATCATACACTGCTGGTCCAAACACAATTTCCAAGACATAGGTTTGGGTTATAGGACATCAGCTTCCTCTGAAAGGGTCAATTTTTCATCTAATAAAGGGCCATCTATTACAAATGGCACTATAAATTTTCTATGATAAAATTGTGGCCATGCAGGAAAAACTATGAATCCTTGACAGCATGAATTTATTGACATCCCTCAAAACATGCTGTTTTGGCTCTTTATTTTTAAGCCCATTTGATAGAAATTGCCTTGAGGAACCCATAAAATCCTTGAAGGTTTTTTTCAGATTAAATTCCCCAAAATGTTCAACACTTAGGTCCTCAGCATTACCATCATATTAGATGATATGAAATTTTTCATGTGACATGTGCAGTTCACCCTGGCTGCACCCAAATTAGAAACATCGCATAGGTCTCTTGCTAATTTATTATTTTTCCCCTATTGTATTTCAAAGAACATTCCGAGATGCAAAGATAAAATTAAAGCCAATAAAAAACCTAAGTAGCTAATACTTCTATATCCATCCCAGGATCCGTCTTGTTTAAGCAAGGCAGAAGATCTCTATTGTAGACTGAATAGATCCCTTCTTCCCTACCCATAATCAAGAGAGTGTTGGTAGACAGTCTAAGTAGATCTAAGTCCACTCAGTCAAGATCTAATTAAAATATATCCTAATGAGTATAGACACCAAGAATACTGAATTTAACAATTAGGAAAAAAAAAAAAAAGGTCGTTATATTTCGATGACATCATATTTTGATTAAATCCATCAAAACTCATCATTTCAGTTATGCAGCAAATAAGGACCTCTTAAAATTATTTCTAATTTAAATTGAATACAAGTTAAAGGTGTTTGTCCTCCCCGAAAAATGGCTTTCCAAGGACATTTGTATGTAAGTGCCCACTATGCTATTTGGGATTATGAAAATTTAGTTTTACATCATCATTCATTTCATTAAGATTTCATTTATTATTTTATGTGCTTTTCTTGTATTTCAGTAATGGTAAAGTGTCTCCTGAAGTGTTCTCTATTTAGCTAATGTCAAGCTCCTTCACTGAAATACAAATGGAAGGATCATGGAATCATTTAGGTTGGAAAAGACCTTCAGGATCATCCATATGAAACACAACCCTTACACAGCCAAGCCCACCACTAAACCATGTTCCTAAGTGCCTCATCCACATGTCTTTCAAATACCTCCAGGGATAGTGACTCAACCACTTCCCTGGGAAACCTCTACAATGTTTGACAACTCTTCTGTGAGGAAATTTTTCCTAATATCCAATCTACACCTCCCCTGGTGCAACTTGAGACCATTTCCTCTTGTCCTACCATTTGTTACTTAGGAACAGAGACCTACAGAGCAATTTTTCCATCATGATTTTGAAAGTAAAAAAAACCCTAGTAAAATAATATTCCAGTTATTTTACTAGTTATCCATTTTGCCATTAAAAATAGCAATGCATGATGCAAACATTTCACGAGAAGCAATATAAAATTGCTGAGACACTGTAAGTTTTGAATTTGACACATTTCAATATTTCACAAAGCAATCTGTTAGAGGAACCCTTTCCATTTAAAAAATTTTCAAGGGAATCTGTTTTGAGATATATTTGAGAGTCCGAAAACGTGGCGAAATAGAAAGCTGTTTGCTGATGAACAATTCCATCTCCAGATGAGATAGAACCCATATTAACACACAGCACCAACACAATGCCAGCTTAGAGGAAGTTAAAATTGAGCCGTGTGCATGACTGGCAATGCTGATATGGGAAAAAGAAGGTAATTCACCATCTTTTCTTTAAAAAAAGTAACAAAATACCTCTGTATCCCTTAAAAACATCCCACCCCAGGAAGAGGTGGGATGCACTATAGGGCCTATATGGGTGGTGCACTATAGGCCATGCTTTAACAATATTTGGTTTACAGATCTATCCGAACAAGAACCTTCTTTCCCTGAAGACCAAAGTCAGCAGACAGCAGGCTTCTAAGTGGATTCCCAGTCTTGAAATATTCTCCCAGATTTCTTAACCCCTTTCATTATCATCAATGCAGCTGACTTTATTTTTTTATTTTTACTAGTATTAAACTAATTTTTACTAATATTAAACAAGAAAAACATAACCAAGTAGAACAAAAATCAACCAAATATTCTCAGAGGAGCAACAGAAACAGAGCTTTTCAAGCCACATTTGGGCAACTTATCAACATTCTCAAATGACATCTAATAAGAGAAAAAGGACACCAACCCTCAAATATTAGAGTGGCACTAAAAGTAGCTGCTGAATTATGAACTCATAAGAAATTTTATGACCCTATGTTGCTATTCTCTGTTATTCCAATTTGAAAGCAGTGATGAGAAGATACTATCAATGTTCAAACACACATGAAAATACGGCACTAATATTTTTCTTGGAAGACTTAATATATAGATTTGCTCCTGTTTCTTTGAGGTAGTTTAGTTAAGGTTGGGGTTTTTTGTGGTGTTTGTTTGTTTTTTGATGGGAAGCATTGTTAGCTGAGGTTTTTTTGTGCTTGAAAAGATTGCCTTTAATACATCATTCACAGAAAACTCTCTATTCTTTTTAATAATAGCTCTGCTTTTCCCTTATATCTTAGCAAATTTTATCTGCTCAGTAGAGAAGTAGAAAGACTTGGAATCGATCATTCATGTCTGCTTTTTCAGGTTTGTATTCAAATGAACTTTTAATTTTAGTGAGCAGACTGGCAATGACAGCCTAGCTAAATAGTGATTGATAAAGTGTTATTACAACAAAATGTTATTATGTTAGCATTATGCTAAATCCTTAATGAAAATTGCATTGAAAAGATTATTTTCTTTAGAAGAATGCGAAAGAATTATAGTCAGATATATTAAATGTAGCAAAAATAACTAAATGAGCCTGTTATTCCCAAAAAACAATTGCTTAAGCACATATTAACTTCCCTAATTACTTAACAAGCCTTTATAAATGCAATTATTCACAAAATTTGAATAGTTGTTGCAATTAACAATACTTTGACAGTGTGGTAAACAGAATAAAATTCTGAACATTTCTTTTTTCCATCTGCAGGTTTCAGGACATTTATCCTTATGATTTCTAAGTGCAGTTAAGATTTGCAAACTTCTGTTTTGAAAACAGGCTCTGACCTTTTGTCACCTATATCTATAGCTTTAGATTTATTGATTTTTATTGACAGCAGCAAACTGTGGTCAGCAGAGAGGTCAGTATGATCACACAGAAGGTCCATTTCCAGGTTAGTTTTTCTCGACTGGACTGCACTCCCCAGTGCTCTGAAAACACCCCAGACAGTACCCATGGCAATGCAGTGCTTGCTCATTTAAATCTATGCAAACCCCAGTCGGAGCAGTGGCTGTTGTCTGCTCCCATCCTGAAAGGATGGCTGTGTCCACACTTATTCCCTCCTGAAGGATGACTGAGTCGCTCCTTTGCTTTGAACTGTTGGGAGAAAACTCTCCAATATTGAAGCCTTACAAGGACACGATGTTCTTTTGTTTAAAGATCCACTTGACACAAAAGTAGTGCTGTATTGATCCTTTGCAAATGATAGGGCTGTAGATACATATTACTATTCCCATTTTTTAGTGATTATATGGGGGAATATAAAATTTCTCTGCTGTAATAAGACAGTGTGAGATTTTTGGTGCCATGTTCCTGTCTTCTTTACTCCATCTCTATTTTTTTTATATAATGTGTACTTGTATTACACATCACATTAAACAAAATGTTGCATTCATCTTTCACAATCCTAAACAATCTATAAGAATTCAGGCTAATAGGAATAGAGCTTTAAACCCACATCCAATCTTTATCATATATTGCTCTCTCCATTACTGTTACCTTCATCTGGTTAACTCAGTAGGAAAGGAGACAGCCTGACATTTTTGGGTTTGAGTTCACTGACCCTTTTAAAGCAAATGCTCTGGAGTACTCCACTTTTCAGTCCTGTGCCTCAGCTGCAGGCAGTGCTGGAGTTCTGACTCTTCTCACTCTGTTATAGTGAGAGCTTTCTCTTCGAATAAAGCACTTGTTTCAGAAGAACAACAAACTAGTCCCACGTCTTTACCAACCCTAATCCTACAGGACAAGTTATCATTAGTCCTGTGTGTAACATGTATTATCAATCTCAAATACTAAAAATTGCTCAAATTTACTGAAAATGGCGCAATTGAAATACACTGATTTATGTTCCATGAAAAGAAAATCAATTGAAATCTGAAGCAGTTCAATGTGTAATTTTCCCAAATGACTGTTATTCTTAGATGAGAATAAATTATATTTCAGCGGGAATTTTGAGCCTAGTCTCTTAAACTCTATTTCAGTCTCGCAGATCTCAAAATATGCTGTAAATTTTAATCTTAGTCACACTATAAATTACCACAACTCAAAAGTAGCAAATCTTAGAGTTGAAACCACTGGTGCTGAGGATGCAATGAGCACACCACACATAGTTTTGGGAGGAAGTGCAAGAAGCAGGGCTCCAGTCTGGACCCATGTCCTTGACTTATGGCACTTGTAACCCATGGCCCACTAATATTTGGTCAGCAAATTCCAGTTCAGTTTGATCTGAAAACAATGGGTTCATCTCATGAGGTTGTGGGTTCACCTTAAGAGACCAGATCATGCACTCCAAAACTCTGTGGTGGGAACCAAACCGCAGAAAATGGTGATGACCAGAAGATGACCAGGAGAAATTCAGAAGCAGTCACAGTTGATCTGAACTAAAAATATAATTTAGACTTCCCCTGGCTTGACCTTACACCTGCCACCTTTCAAAGAAAGACGAAAGAGAAACGAAGTTTTTAATTTTATGGCTACTTAGTAAATGTGCTTCAGTTATGTCATAATCTGTGAAAAGAATCTGTGTGAGTACATTGAAAATATTGAAAGTGGAATAAAATATCATATAATTTATAAAGAAGAATTTACAGTGATATAATGTTTAAAATTATGTTCTTTCTGAAAAAGAAATACTTTAATTGGTGTAATGAAATTTTGAATATTTTGGGATCAAATCTCCAGATTACAGGAAAACTCTGCCTGGACAGACATCTGGATACCAAATCTAAAAATGCAACTGAGGTTTGTCTTCCTCAGATATCATAATGACTAATAAAAGCAGCAGAGTCTGAACTAGTCTGTAGATAGAATTCTGCACTTCGGTTTCCTTTGAACTTTCTCCTTAGTGACAACTGGTACAACCCATCAGATCAGAGAGGCTGTCTAGAAGTCACAGATGAAAATTTAACAAGAAAATATTTGATGATGTACATGAAGGATTCAGGCCTCATTCACTTCAGCACAGCTGCTCTTATTCTGTGAGGCTGCCCTTCATTTTGTCACTGGAGACAGTAAATCTATACCAAAAACCAGGTCTAAAATTACTTTCCAGAACTACTTCAACTCCTGTTTCTTGACTTCTACTTTGTATTTTTATTCAGTCCTTACTAGCCATGTGTTTTACCTATTAGTCTCTGTTTCAGACTCAACAGTTTCACAAGGAAAAACAGATACACAAGTTTCCTGAATCTGAACCTTTGGTTCTAGTTAGTCTACAATATTTGCTACCAAAGTATTACCAAATACATGTATATACATTTTTAAGCTGCTAAGACAAACATAAACTTCAATAATAAATTATGCCATTTGACAAAATTTTGATTATTGTTTTTTCTTGAGGATAAGTTTGAACTGTTATTTGGCATATAGTTAATGTGTTTAAGTGTTACTGTTTTAAAAATTACCTACTTAGTTTATTTATAAACTATTAAAATATCAAAAGCAAAAACACATTGATAAAACTCTGTTAACAAAAAGAAATAAAAATTTAGTTAGAACGTTAAATTTTCTAGGAATCCTTTTTCCTCCAAAAACCCCCAAAACAGTTTAGAAAAAAGTGGTGTGTTTCTTCGACATTTTTCAGTACGAAGGTACTGCATAACCTACAAAGTTATCTATATAGTTTTAAGGATGTTGGATGGGGAGGAATTAAATTATGAAATGAAAATTAAATTGTGAGACATCTTCCATTAGTACAGAAATATTCCCATCAATGTTATTTATATAAAATATGTCCTTCCTGATAATCACATCATAAACAAGACAGCTACTTATTGCCTTTTTTATTAAGTTAATTTATTATTGCAGACTCAGAGACAAGAGGCTCTGTAAATGTGCGGCTAAGACTGTAGACATACAGATACATGGTATCTAAAGCAAATTATTGAGGAATTTCAGAATGTGATTGTCCATTGCTGCTTGTTGGTACATCCTGCAATAGTACAATGAAAGGAGAGGAGATATTTTTTAGCTTCAAATTAAATTCAGACCTCTTTATATCAAGTCCCTAAAAGCACCAAGAATTTTAAAGAAAATGGCACTCCTCTCCTCTGAGACTGACCACAGCTCCTTGTAGTGTGTGTCTCTAATCCATGGAGGCTGATTTTGCCCTCAGGAGAGGGAAATAATGAAGTCACACACTCTCTGTGGAGCAGTGAGCCCCAAGGGTATGTGGGATGGCTCTTCCCACTGGTCTGTCACAAAGAGTTCTTAACTCCACTGATCTTGCTAAAGATGGGATTTTCAAAGCAGGTAGGTTAGACCTTGCTTCCCTGATTCCTTTGAAAAACCCCACAGCACAATAAAATGAAAGACCTTAACCCAGCTTTGTAGTTTACTCAGCTTTTATTACATCTTCTCATATGATTAATGATGAAGGAAGAGAAACAGTTAAGAAAATTAAAACCTCAAGTTATGAAATATATGTTGACCCAGCATTCATAAGTAAGGAATTTTTAATGACTGTGTCATGCAGGTGGACATAAAGTAAAAAAAAAAAAGCATCCAGTTTTTGAGCACCCACAGAGGTGCTGTGGCTTATACCATGAGTTGTGGCTCACTGCAGTATAAAGTAATCTGTTCAGGAAATCCACAGCTGTATGTGTATTTAGTGCAGAATTCAGATGCCTCCAGAAACACTGTGTTCAAACCTGAGAGGTGGTGTGGATCTGTTTTCTAATGTAAACTATTATGAGGCTAATTTCAACCTCTGTTAAAGGTTTTAAGTTTGGAGACACCTTATCAAGAGAAGTTTCTCCTCTCTTGTATCCCAAGAGGGTGCTTACATGCCCTGTAGAACTGTGTAACAGCTTCCATGGACCCAGGGACTGCTTCTTTCTTGATGCTTTATTTCCTAAGGTTCTGAAACCAGGGAGCAGCAATCAGAAGACTGCAAAGGACAAACAAGAAAAGAACTATTCAATATGCATCTGTTACAGAAAATTTTTAGTGAAACGAGAGATCATGAGGATTATAACATGAGTAGCAAAATGAGCAAGAAACAGGCTGAAGGGAACGTATTTATATTGCATTGCAATAGGAACTAGGAAGTTTTACTACAATTCTTGAGGGGTTTTTTTTTAATACTTTCGATAAAGTAACTATTAAAAAAAGGTATGCTGATGGCATTTGTTCAAGATGCAGAGCAGTGAGGGACAATTAGATATCACAGAATGGGTCAGGTTGGAATGGACCAAAGTGGGATCATCTCGTCCAGCTTCCCTGCTCAAGCAGGGTGATCCCAGAGCACATGGCACAGAATTGCCCAGCAGTGGCTAACAGATACACAGACCTTAATTTGCACAAACCCGTTGAAGCTCTTAAGGAGCATAAAAATCAGTATTTTTGCAGAGTCCATTCATTTTGTTGATTAGATACCTTAAAGACGGTTATTAGAGAAATAGCATGAAATTTCACACTGTAAAAGGAAAATACCTCAATTGAGAAATTAATAATTAAAACTGAGGAGTTACCAGTTAGAAAATACAAAGGTGCTGAAAGATTTGGAGGCACCCATGGATCAGATGGTGACTCTGAATTTGCTACTTCTCTGCAACTCCTGCTGTAATGTAGGATTAAGAAAAGAAGGTATTTTTGTGTCAGTCTGACAGCAGATATCCTGTCAAGCCTTGACATTCATACAAGGAACAAGCAAATTGTCTTTTGGAGTTCAGATTCTCCAAATAAACTAAAGAAACAAACCAGATGAATTAATGGTGTGGAGCTCAAAAGAAGACTGCTCAACAATTTGAAGGAACAGAAAGCCTTTAAGTTTTAATTAGACTTAATTTAATTAACCTTTGATTTGATCAGCTGAGTAAATCCCTAAAACTGCATGGACTAAACATGGGAGAGCGAGAAGACTAATTAATGTTAATTAATAATGGCCTGAGGAAAATAAAAGCTAGATAAATACAAACACAATTATCTTGACAGTTTACAGGTTCTAATACTCAGAGGACAGACATTCTGAAATATCCTTCCTACAGTGGAAATTCAACTGGTTTTAAGTGAGAATTCGGTATGCATATGAAATATAATAGATATTTTTACCTCTATCAGCAAGGGACATCACTACAAGACTCAATAGGTCTGCTTAAACCTATTGTTCATTGAAAAATCAGTCATTGCACTGATTGCTCTGAGGCAATTCGGAAGCAGCAAAGTGATATGTTATGTATGAGCAAAATGATTTCATTTCCCTGGTGACCTGGTATTCATGCAGCACATTCTCTATGTTTCGGTAATTTTTTTCAATAATTACATTTCTCTAATAGCTTCAAGAATTTATAAAACATCTTAATTTTGTTAATTTAGCAGCCGGGGTAGAATTTTAAGCAACAAGCGTTCCCAAACTTCAGTGGCTTTGCAGATGTTGTGATGAGTAGAACTAGTGAATTGAGGCATATTAGTTAAAGTGACATGCAATTAGTCACACTAAATTACATTTGTTTGTTTTGATAAAACTGGGAAAAAATCAATTCCAACAACAAGAAAAGAACTTTAGATGATCTCATATGCTTTGTAGAGGATCTCGTCTTCCATCCTCTTGGCTCTTACCCATCTTTGAGAATTTGAATTCTTTTCCAACTTCTTTTAACCCTCCACTCTAGCTTCCTTTCTTCTGATATCACAAATAAATTTCTGTCAATCCCTTTCTGACCAAAAATGCAACTTTCTTCCGGCTACAGTGCTTTTTTGAACCTTGTTTAACTTCTCTACCTGTGAGCCTTTCCCCATTAAAACTGTGAGTGGGACTGAGAAGGAAAACATTAATGTTATGTAAACAGACAGAGCTTTCAGTACACTTCCTCTGAGCCAAGGTTCCCTAAATGTTGTACAATCAGAAAAGGGAGTTTAATGTGCAGTAAACTGGCTTTTTTTTCACGTGGTCCATTTTTTAGTTTACTCCAGAGGCGAGATGCTACCTTTTCCTGCAAATCCCAGCCACTACTTCATGATACAAGAAAAGTAAAAGCCACATTACAGAAGCACAAAATCACTAATGTTGGCAGAGACCTTCAAGGTCATCTAGAACAACAATCAACCCAGCACCACCATGATCACCCCTACCCCATATCCTCAAGTGCCACATCCAGACACCTCTTGAACACTTTCGTATCTGTCGATCTGAGAATTTTTAGTGCAGGCTAATGCACAAAGCATACCAAATTAATTTAACCTCATATGTTAGACTTTTATGGTTTCAAGGACATCAGGCAATGGGTTGTGACAGGAAGGTGTCAAGTAGTTGGGCACAGAAAGCTTACATACGCAACACCCTTAAGAAAATAGAACTGCAAAAATGCTAACCCAGTGAAAGTGGTCATTTGTGTGCTGTGTGCCTGTGCTTGTGTTTGGACATATGAATGCATCTAGGCTTAACTGTATTTAAAACCTGAATTAGTATTTAAATAAAAATATGTTCTCTTATTCATTAGCCTTGTATATTGGTTTCAGAATTATCCATATTTTTCAATTAATTGAGCATTTTTTACTTGATGTGGAAGGCCAAAGAACAAAGCCATAGAATAACCGAAACCAACACTATTTTTAACAAATAACAATACTCATTAACTGGAAGAAGGTCATTATACTGCAATTCCCTGCTGCTTTGTTATTTTCATAATCAGTTTACATAATGAGATTTGAGAAATTCTACAAATTGTACACTGTTTACTAAAACAAGCATGAAATGTTTAGTTTAACTCAAATACAAAACTATAATATTTCATCATAGTAATTAGAGTTATTTTGTAGCATCTGCATATCAGGATCCTGATGCTTCATGTATGATTAAGACATCATTAAAAGCAAGCACATTATAAACTGGAGATACAAAGACAAATATCATCCTGGAGAACTTCTCATTTCAAATGTCAGTCAAATGTCAGAGGGACGTAAGTCCATATTTGTGCTGATAACAGGTTTAAGCTGCACAATATCACCTCTTTGCTTACTGCAATGAACTGGAACTGTTCTTTGAGCAAGAGTTTGCTTGTGCCTGGGCCCCCTCCATGGTCTCAAAGTGACCATTGCCTTCTGCCTTATGAAGTCCTTCTCAAGCTGTTCCATGTGGGAAAAGTCAAACCCAGGTGTCCTGGGCCATTTTTTAGATACACCTTTTCCTCTAAGGGGTCTGTTGAATGTGCCTCTGATAACACAAATCACAGGAGACACTGCTCCAGCATATGAGGCCTGAGAATCACTGTTGATAATTCAGGTGTATTCACCCTCCCTGATGTTTGGCATATTCTTTCTGGATGGGCTCCCATCCTCTTCCTGACCAGTGACAAGAATGTCACCAAGGCCCCAAGGAGGAAGGAATGGTTGTGGACCAAGGATTCACCACTGCTAAGTTCCCCTCTCCTTCCCCCTGTTCTGAGCCAATGTGTCCACACTGTACATTATTGGGGGTGATCTTTGGCTTTATGCCCATCCATGATCTCTCAAGGTAGGGGCCAGGTGAGCTACCACCTGCCAGAGTAATCACAACAGAGCAGGAAAAACTGCTTCCAGGACTCCTGAAATATGCACAAAGATTTAAAACGTGAGAACTGCCCTAGATTCTTGGGTTGTTCCAGCTTTGAATTATTACGATCAGGTTAATTTGCCTCAGATAGGGCAGAGATTTCTCTGCAATCACTGAAAACAGAATTTTAATAGCACAATGCATTAAGAATGCATAGGGTACTCTCAGGCATGTTTGAGAGCAACAAGGAGCACATGAGAGCTTTAGGATGGCTGGAATGCTGAATAAATCAAAGTTCAGGTGATTTTATCCATGCAACCGATGGATACCAGTAATATCCATTACTAGCAGGACCCAGAACAGGTTGCTTCCCAAATGATCTCCAAGTTTCATTTAAGAGAAGGCTAACTTAATGACACCAAAAGAAAATTTGCGAATGCTTCTAAAATTGCACAATGTTGCTGACCATGCATTTAGTATTTCAGCTTGTTGCCTAGTGCCAATTTATTAAGAGGTATAGACATACTGGAAGCCACCAAATATTTAAATTCTCTCTAGAGCCCTCTAAGATTGCTCAGACTCCAGGCAGAGAGCATTATCTAGTGTGTATGTCCTTGTTTATCCATTAAAGTATGCAGTGAAAGAAGTAGAAACCTTGTTGTAGAAAGATTTGTCAGTAGGAATAGCATAAATAAAATTAAGGGGTCCTAACCCAAACTGCCTGCCAGTGTCAAGTCTCCATTCCAAGCTATGGGCTGCCTGCCAACGCTGTATTCATTAATGTTGTATTCATTAATGCTGTCTTTACAAGAAATAATGAGTTTAGCCTACCTCCAAAAATGCAACACACAACAGGACCAAAAATAAAGGGAAAATATACTTCATTTAGCCCTAGCTCTGCCTTTTCTTGCCCTTCATCTTGTTGATCAAGTGCTTCTATCCCTTCCTCTTCTGCTGACTATTTGACCTCTGGTGACCACATCCACTGCAAATCTGGCCAAGTCAGAGGAGCCCCCAGCTGTTCACAGTCAGGATGCCAGATGGGTGCTCACTTTCCTGGCCATGAGCTCTGTGGGGACTGAGACCTCCTGAGTCAGGGGACACCTGGATGGTATAAACTCCTGGATGACTACTGAGAGTTCTCTTCAGTCTGCTTGCTTACCCTGACTCACAGTCCCACTGAAATCACAGGAGTGCTTGTCAGGAGCTGGAGTGCTCTGTGCCTGGCCAAAATCTTGTATAAAGATGATATTGAGTGTAAAACACAGAATAGAGCTTGATTTCGTTCAGGTGAAGTAATCTTTTGTGATACAGCCTAAAACTTGAATCTGAAAAACCGTCAGGAGTTCAAATCTCTTGACCAAGATGCTTCAGAGAGTTCTTGGATTTTCTCATTCCAAACAGTCAACAAATATACAGGCAGAACAAACTTTTTCTCTCAAGGTGGAATCCAGAGGTCTAGATAAAAGGCAAACTCATTAAATACTGTTTTGATGGTTAATGAACATAGATTAGCAGGTTGTTGGATAGATGCGTGTAAATTTGCTCTTGATGTTTTCCCACAATGAACTACTAAAGAATATTTTCTTCTGACAACTCTTTAATGCCTTAGTTCAACTGCATGCAAATCAAGTGCAGCGAGATGATTTTTTTTAATTGATGATTTTCTTCAGCATCTCATTTCTTTACCCATCAGCCTAGTTATTTTGTCTCATAGTGACAAAAGATTTCCTTTGAATACAGAACCACAGAACCAGAGAATTGCAGGGGTGTGAATGCTCCTCTAGTTTGGGAGTTCTCTAGTCCTTCTCCCCTAACTATACAGTTGAGTTTTGGAAATCTCCAACAATGGAGACTTCACAAAGGCTCTGGACAACCTGCTCTGGTGTGTGACCCCCTGCACAATAAAAAAAAAAAAAAAAAAAAGTGTACTTGTAATGTTTAAAACAATTTCCTCTATTTTAGTTTGTGCCCATTCCACCCTGTCCATTTCCTGGCACCAATAAAAAGAGTCCAGCTCCGTCTTTTTTATTCTGCAGTGAGGCTGATTGTGGTACCAAAATGTTCAGTGAGTTCCCCCATGATACAGAGCCAGGCAGTGACAGGGGCAGAAGGAAACAGCCCCTCTTGAGGGGAAATATTTGTCCTTGCTGAAGCTACAGCTTCAGCCTTTTTACACGATCTAAGGACAGTTTTGAGATTCCTGGGAGTGGAAAAGTCTTGACCTCTTTCCTTTTGTGCAAGCTGTAAAGTTCACTTCTCATGCTTGACATCTGTGGACTGTTGGCTTGAAGACTTTGAGGGGCTTTTTGTAACCTTTTAGTGACAAGAGCTTTTCAGTGATACAGATGGTTTGGAAAAAAATATTTATTTACTTCGAGGTGCTTGTAAGTAGCACTACTTCACTGCATGGAACTCGGTCTGGTTTTGCTGAACTTCAGTGTTTTCAAGGCACCAGGATTTGTCTTAATATTTATGGTGAAAGACAGAAGAAATGTTATTCTTACTGTGGCACTCATCAGAGATAGCTTATGTCACATGCACTATTCATTGGTCAGAGAATGCTCAGGCATGTGCATTGCAATTACTAAATTCCCTTCTCCAAGCACAAATAAATCACACTTTATTCATTAAGAGACACACTTAAACACTCTGAATTTGCAGCATTCTGACCTGTATGAATAGTCTGCTTATTTCCTTCAGGAGGAAGAAAAGAATGGCTGCTGAAATAGCTGCAGGTCAGTCAGCAGTGATCACACCGCAGGGGCACTTGCTGCACCAGGAGCACAGTGAATGCCTGCAAAACCACCTGAGACCTGTTAAGCTTTCATTCCTGTTCATGCAGAGAAGTCGGACTTTTTCCTCTTATTTCTTCTGTAATAATTTAAGAACAGTGAGAACCTGTAGAGAATGTCAGTTTTCAATCAAATCAAGTTGAACTAAAGCACACAGAACTTGCATTTTCATCATGAATTTTCAGGGTCTCCTAAAGCTCAGAAATCTTACAGTTTGATGGAAAATGCCAGCTCTAATGGCTATTATTAAGACTGTTAAGTCATATTATGATGATGGCACCCAAGGGCCCCAGCCAGGATTGAAGCATCTTGTTCCCCTCTCTGCCTTTGACTTGCTGAGACATAAAATAACTCATAAATGGTGCCTGACACAAAGAACTTGCTGCCTATTCAATGTCTGTCTCTTCTGCAACCTGCTTCTTATCTTGCCACTGAGCATGCTGTGCAAAACACTATAAACTCTTGTACAGTAAGTAAACGGTGATGGTTATTTCTCAATGTGTTTATTTTCTTCACCAGTTTATTTTTTCTTTTATCCAGTTTTTGCATCCCTATTTCAGAGACCTACATCAGTTTTATGCTCACTTGCACCACTGATTTTCCATTCTCTCTCAGCCCCTTTCTTTCCTCATCCTACTCTTGAAGGCTCTTCTGTCTTTCATATTTCTTTCTTTTATGCTTCTTTTGCCACGTCCATTGTGTCAGATTGCCAAGATAGCGTTAGACCAACCAGAAACTGGACTTGCCTACACGACCTTTCTCATGCTGTCCCTGTACAAAATGATTGGACTAAGAAAGAATGATAGCAGGAAATCAAGAAGAGCAACGATCCTGTCTGATCCTGATGCCAATTCATTGCTCCATGTTCACTTCGTTTTCCTCATCTGCACCATCCTGTTATGCCCTGTGGGTAACTTTCAACACGTTGCTTAACTTCTCCTCTGGGATCAGAGTGACTGAAAGCAGGGATATTCTTATTCTATAAAATTTGCACCATATTCATGATTAATACAGCTGATATTTCTCTGATGGATATGCCTAATATTCAAATGAAGAAGTACTAAAATGGACATAAAAGAGGAAGTCCATTCCCATTTCAGGGAGAGAGCCACCTTTTTCTTTCAAGTCCCATGTGTCAATTAGATTATTGAGTCATAGGGTGGTCAGGGTTGGAAGGGACTTCTACAGGTCATCCTGTCCAAACGCCCTGCTCAGCCACTGTCTGTTCATCCAACCTGTAATTCATCATCTTTATAAATAGCTTATTGGTGTTGAAAGCCTTGTAGACAATATTCACTGCTCTCCCCTCGTCTACCAAAACACTAAGATGGATAACATATATGATTCATAAATTTTCTTCTCTTTTCTCCCAGAATGCTGGTGTTGCCCTTCAGTACTTTGGCAACACAGTAGGAGTGTAAGCTCTCTACTTTCCTGACTCAGAATTACACCCTATCTACAAATGAATATTGTAGTTCTCTTTCTTCTACACAATCATTTCACCAATAAATTCTAATCAGATCTAAACTTCATGGTGTCTATCTCTATTTTATTGCATTCTGCTGACCTTTGTGCTGTGCCTTTTTCACTGTCTTATTCTTCATTATTATCCTTACATAATCCTTTTATATCCGAGACAAACTGGAAAAGAGTTTGCAAGAAAGAACAGAGATTTGCCATTAATAGGACAGACAGATACAAATCTGTTGAGTAATTAAAAATAAGCTTTTCTTTTGCATTTAAACAATATTCTAAGTACTCTTTCTGTGAGTTATCACAATGTTCTTTCATTGACTGTCCTGTTGCATATTCATCAAGTGTTACCTCCTGGCTGATCAGGACTTTATTGCTTATAATAGAGATGTCATCTGCCATCATATAAAGACCTTGATCTAGTTTTCTGTGCAGCATTTATAATTGGGAACAGCATCTGATTCTCTCCTGAGATTAGCAGTGCAGTGATCAGTGCCAGACAGTTAATAAGTGCCACAAATCGCCGTTATGAGAAAGGCAGGACATTCAATAGAAAACTGAGCTGTGCAAGAATCAGGCAGGCAAGATACTTAAGGACACAAAAAATCTAAGAAGGGAAAAAACACTTACGGATAAAATGCATAGGAACCAAAATATCACGTAGGAAGTTCAGACTGTTTAATAGTCTAGAAGCTTATTCATATGTGATATTCTCAAGACAACAGCATGATGGTAAAGAACAATCTGTACTTATTTGAGTCTCTCCTAACTAATTTCAGTAGGACAAAAGCTCAGTATTAGGTATAGGTTTAGTCATAAATGACTTTAAACACTTTAAAGAAAACTTATGATCCCACCTTTTGAAAAGTAAAAAGTATTCAATGATAATTTTCAACCTGGTAAAAATATAATACTTTAATAGAACTATTAGAATGTTAGGAAAAAAAAAAGGAAACAAAACAACCACAGTGTTTAAACAAATAATTCCAATGGTTCTCAGTACAGAAAAAATATCAATATTTACTGAGGCAAATAATTCAATCTTTAAGTCAACTGTAGTTCTTATCTCTTTCAAAGCTTTCCTTGCTGCCTTTGTGTAGTGGGTTGACTCTGATTGGATGCCAGGCACCCACCAAAACTTCTCTATCACTCCCTTCGACAGCTGAACAGGAGAGAGAAAATAAAATGAAGGGTTCATGAGTTGAGATAAGGACTGGGAAAGATCACTCACCAAATACTGTCACGGGCAAAACAGGCTAGAATTGGACATATTGACTGAATTTATTGCTAATAAAATCAGAGCAGAACAATGAGAAGTAAAACAAGTCCTTAAAAATGTCTTCCTCTCAACCCCTCCCTCCTTCCCAGCTCTACCTCTTCCCCCAGCAGCACAGGGAGACAGGGAATGGAGGTTATGGTCAGTTCATCCCCTGAGGCTTCTCCTGCTGCTCAGGGAGAGGAGTCCTTCCCCTGCTGCACTGGGGGGTCCTTCCCACGGGAGACAATTCTCCACGAAATTCTCCAATGTGAGTCCATCCCACGGGCAACACTCCCCATTAAACTGCTGCAGCATGGGTCACTCTTCCTCAGGGTGCAGCCTTCCAAGGACAGGCTGCTCCAGCAAGGACGTCTCTCTCCACGGGCCTTCCACAGGGTCACAGCCTCCTATCAGGCATCCTCCTGCTCTGGTGTGGGTCTCCTCCATGGGCTGTGGGTGTATCTCTCCATCCCCGTGGATCTCCATAGGCTGCAGAGGCGTTACCACTACTTCTAATTGGCTCAGCCTTGGCCAGCAGCACATCCGTCCTCCTTGGAGCCTCCAGATATCGGCTCTGCTGGACACCAAGGAAGCTTCTGGCAGCTTCCCACAGAAGCCAGCCCTGTATCCTCTACTGCCTGCTGCCAAAGCTTGGCTGTGCAAAGCCAAAACACTTCTGTAACTTGTCAGCCTCTTGGTTTGCCCGTCAGTTTACAACTCAGCTTCTGTTCAGATCAGCAATTCACATTTTAGTGGCTTCAGGAAAAGAAACTTTTTGTCATAGATGAAACTTTTTTAAAACTCCAGAAATGCAGCGGCTGGCTGGTGGGAGAAAGAGTAGTAGAAAACATGGATCCCAGTCAATGCTTATTTTTCAAGGGTAACTCACTTGAAACCAACACTTGCTGTGGAGTTGCACTGAAACCAGATGAGAAATAATTTCCTTTCTCTAAATGTAACATCAGCAGCACAAAGCAGCTGGAAGCTGGAGGTAATCCTCATCACAAGGTCTGCAGTGATCTGGGGTACACAGCCTCAATGTCAGTGGGTTTAAGTCAAACTCTTGGCAGGTACAGAAAATTGTCACCATGTAAGGAGTGCCCTGGGTGATAGAGCTGCAAGGGGCTGGTCTCTGTGTGAACACTGACACCTGGATGTCTGGATGTGTATAAATGACATAGTGTGAATTTATTTGCTGGGTGATCAGATGGGATATCCCCAGCACATAAAGTTCTGAGTCTCTGTTTTACTTTTTAGACATGGGTCATGGTGTTAAATGACTCTCATGAGAGAAGCCATGATGAGAGATTTCTTCCCAGCATCATTACCAAGAAGGCCAAGATCTTATTGTCAAGGACAGTCCTCAACACCAAGTACAGTTGGTGCTTTAGTAACACTCTAACTGGCCTTTGAAAAGGTGTTCCTGACTCAAGGACCCAGGCAGCTGCATTCCTGGAAAGTGTTTGATTTCTCTGTAACATATCACAATAACCTCTTACTTCTACTTTCAGCATGCAGGCAAAGCAGCAGGTGAACTTAAAGGCTTGCATGTAAGAGGAACACAGAGCACCATCCTCTCCCATTGTCTCAGGGTTTTCATGTAAAGCTCTTTTTTTTCCCTGGACTTAGCACCACTATGAAGTGTTACAACTTTTACCAGAATGAGTCTTTGAGCCCACTCTAGCCCAAGACATCCTCCTCAGAGGTTAGTACAAAGGAAGTTAAAATGCTAGAGATAGTTCTGCAACCTAGCTGAAAACTATGCAAAAACTCAGGTGTGTTTTGCCTCTTTTAAATGGCTTCCTATATCTGTGCTTTTTTGTTCCTTTTTATTGAAGCGGATCCCATCCTTGTGAAGAGTAATCTGATTGTTTTGCTTATTAATGTAAGAGGTTAGAAATGATTACACTTTAATTATTAAAATGAGAGGCAGAAGCTAATTTTTCCCAAAGACAATATAATCACTATAAATGATGAATTTTGAATCACATGTTATTTCTCATAAATTCTGTTCAATAAGAATAATCAAGCATTCTACTAAGTTATTGCTGTTACAGTTTCTGTCATTCTAAACCCTTGCTAGACAAGACAAAGCAATCATAAAGTAGAAATGTATTTGCACATATTTTAAAAGAAAAAGGTATCAAAATCGCATCTGACACTGTAGACCCAATTAAAAAATATTTAACATGTGCAAAATTAACAATAGCTGTCTATGCTTAAATTGTGATTTACAGAACTCTAATGATACTATCAATTTATTTCAGAGCTGTGGCGCTTTGCCAGCTTGTCAGTAGGTACTAGCAGCCATGGTGAGGCTGTCTCTTGAGTTCCTGTTCATTTCACAGCATAGTTTTGGGCACTTCTTCTGAATCTAAGAGGTTTGTACTGTTCATAAAGTATTATGCTGTGTCCTGATGTACAGCCATGTACAGAAATCCTGTGGAAACTCCTCCATAAGGAAGACTTAGAGACTCTGAGTTCATCATCACCTACATACTTGACAGGAAAATGTGGTATCCAACCTTGTAAAGAAAGTTCTGCACTCTTAGTTAACTTCTTCAGGACCAGAGCAGAAAACATTGTTCCTTTGTAGTGATTGTGCAATTTATTTTAAATGTAATGCTTGTGAGCTGCTCGAATACTGAGCACATCAGCAAAAATTAAGAGCTCATGGCCTCTGGCTTCAGATACCACTCAAGACTAGACCATCATCTGGACTAAATAATTTGAAGTTATTGGCATATCTATTTATAAAATCCTGTGTTAACATAAGTCTATCAGTTATGTATATTTGCATTTATTTGCCATTTTTATTAAAAAGAACTCCAGAAATGAATACGTACTTATACATTTTGTTATTTATTATGTGTCAGAAATTTCACTAGTTTCTGATAAGTGGAGAGTTCACCTACCCCCTCCTGGCACCGAGACAAATTATAATTCCCCTTTCCCCTAAATTCTGAGCTGATGTCTACCAAGAATGTGCCAATTGCACTTGATCCAATTCAGTACAGAAGATACCTGAATAACTTCCTCTGATTCCTTCTACCCTAGCTTGCAATTATTTTATTTTTAAGAAGATCACTACCAACAAAAAGGGAGCTGAAGTGTATCCTTTTGTAGTGTGAAGCACACGAACCTTTGAAGATAACAAGGTGAAATAAATTCACGGCTTTATCTTTGAACAACTTCATTTACATGACTGCTTTAAGTATGTGTCAGATACAATTTGTTTTTAATGAGTCCTTAATGAGCCTAATTACATCCTGCAATTCAAAAGGCTGTCTAATTTTCTCCCTAGTCAAAGTTGTCCATTTGTTTTTCTTACCCATTGTAATCAGGACAGTATTTACTGCCCTAATTCCCTGCATCATGAGTCTCTTGTTTGAATCAAGTAGAGTCAGTGATTCCTGGCTTGAAAAGCAGCAAGCAGTTGGCACAGATGTACCAACTCTTGAACAAAAGGATCAGCTGGCACATTACCTGTAAGAACTGGTAAACAGCCTCTTTTATGTCTTCTAATATCAGTAAAAAACACCTGATTACAGAAGTCACAGAATTGCAGAATCACAGAATAAACTGAGTCGGAAGAGACCCTCAAGGATCACTGGGCCCAGCTCCTGACCCTGCACAGCACTATCCCCAAGAGTCACACCTGTGCCTGAGAGCGTTGTCCAAATGCTTCTTGAACTCTGTCAGCCTTGGTGCTGTGACCACTTCCCTGGGAGCCTGTTCCAGTGCCCAGCTGGGTGAAAAAGGTACAGCCTTTTTCTAATATCCAACCTAAACTTCCCCTGACACAACTTCAGCCCATTCCCTTGGGTCCTGTCACTGGTCACCACAGAGATCAGTGCCTGCCCCTCCTCCTCACAAGGAAGTTGTATCTGCTGTGAAGTCTCCCCTCAGTCTTCTCCAAGTCGAACAGAGACCTCAGCTGCTCCTCACACGGCTTCCCCTTGAGGCTCTTCACCATCTTTGTTGCCTTCCTTTGGACACTCTCTAATAGCTTAATGTGTTTTTTGTACTGTGGCACCCAAAACTGCCCCCAGCACTGGAAGTGAGGCCGCCTCAGTGCAGAGCAGAGGGGACAATCCCCTCCCTTGCCCGGCTGGCGATGCTGTGCCTGGTACCCCCAGGACAGGGTTGGCCCTCCTGGCTGCCAGGGCACTGCTGACTCATACTGAATTTGCCATCGACCAGGACCCCCAGGGCCCTTTCCATGGCACTGCTTTCCAGCATCTCATTGCATATTGGCTTGTTTGATTGTATTAGTTCTTTTCTCTTACTGGTCAGAATTGCCCCTTTGCAGTATAGCAACACAAACACACTTTCAAGCAATGGTGAAAAGTAGCAGCCAAACCAAACAGAAACTCCTCATAATACCTGAGACCACACTTGCGACCTCCCTGTGTGAAACTGAAGGGTCTTATGGACTGTGAACTAGCACTTCTCAGCCTTCACAACAATAGAATATACTGACAGAAGGATTAGAGGAGGAGATGGGATACTCTCAAAAACCTGTGTTTCTCTAGCTGAAACACAGTTACAAATAAATAATTTCTTGTATTCAACTGAGGGTGAATGCACAGTTTTAGGCTTGCAAAGAAAGTTAAAAAAAAAAAAATTGATGTAGTATACAAATGAAGAAGCAGAGCATAATAAAATTTGTGCAGAAAAAACTTGTCCTGTAAAATAGAAAATGTAAATTAAACAGGAGAAGAACAAAGAGAATGTAGTAAAGAAAAAAGGTGGGCAAATATTCATTTTACTGCAGAGACGATACAAGGCTTCTGATATAAGTGAAAAGAAATTTTTATCTGTAACATTTTGTAATAGATCAGTAGTGTTAATGCTGCTGTTATCCTGATGTAAATCATGATGGAGGTTAGTCCCTTAAGTCCTGACTCCATGTATATTAAAGTTATTCAGAAACTTTACTTTAAGAGACATCTGGATCAAGGTATCTCAATACATAAACTGCACTCAGGCAAAAAAAAAAAAAGTAAAAATGTATGATTTGCTTAAGAAGCTGGGGAATCTCTCTGGGCTAAAAGAGATAAAGAAATAAAAAGAAAATTATGTAATTTGTCTTTGGCAGGAAAGGAACAAGTTAAATGACACCAATTTATCTTGAAAGAAACAAAAATGGAAGTGGAAGAAGGCATGAAAAGGCAAGAACAAGAATTCTGACTAAAATTCTTTCAGTTTTTCCCTAGGCTAAAAATAAATCGCTAAATAAACACATTAAAACATTCACATCTTTTTACAAGAGAAGAAAATAATCCTCATTTCACAGATAAGTGAACAGAGGAGATGCGGGCTCAAGCACGGGAGGTATTTCTGCTTTAGGATGTCTCCCACCAAGAATTAGATTCTCCAAATCCTGTTTATGTGCCGCCTCGCCCTGGAGTGTCAAAGCTGCCGGTGCTGAAGCTGTGCTTGCAGCGTGCCCAGAAACACTGCAGGGCTGAGCACAACTAAGCCTTGCTGGAATTAAAGGAGGGGTGGGTGCTCTTCCGATGGCCTCATCCCCAGGGCTCCATCCCTTAGAAGTCCTCAGACATCCCTCTCATGTCAGAGAGCCAAGCGCTGCCCAGGACACCATGTTCCAAGAGGAACATTTGCTGCTGGCTCCTCTTTTTTTTCCAGTAGTTCAAAGACTATCAGGCTGCAGGAAAAAACAGGCCTAGGTCTCATCTGAGTCTACACCTGTCTGAGCTTGGCAGTGATCAACCTCCTGAGACAGGCCCTTTTTATTTGTCCACATCAGAACTGCTCTCCTCTGCTTGAAATCATTAAATATTCATTGGACTGAAGAGGGGGAAGAGGGAGTGCATGGATTTGCTCTCTCTCTGACCAAATAATTCAGACTCTAAACTCTAGTAAGGGAAATTTGGATTCCTGTTCCCGATCCAGACAACTATTTCAGGTTTTGTTTCCCATATTTTCCATTCAATTTCTTATTGAAATCTTATTTTCTCCAAGTTTCATTTGTCAATCTCAACTGCTGAATATTGGCCCCAAGAGTTAATGGGAAAAAAAATTCCTTCATGAATGCTGTCCTCATACATCCGATCTAAACCCACTGAAATCAGACTTGATGTGTCTATCTGCTTGTTAAATAAGTTTATCCAGCTGCAGCCTATGATGATGCAGTCAACCAGAGGAAGCCAGTAAATCTGAGTTAACATAGTGTGCTTAACATATTTTTTTCCCTGACTGCTGGCTTGCTGCCTGTCACTCAGGAAAAAGCATTCTTCTGAGTCTGAATACACTATTTCTTTTTTTTTATTTATGTGAGCTCATACCACAATAAGAGATGAACATTATATATGAAGTACTGATTTGGATCAAAATCTATTGTTAAATAAAATAAAATAAAATAAGGTAACGACACTCCAAATCATTGATTAACCCAGAAATGATTGCCAAAGCTTCCCTTTACTTCCAAGGGTTCGGCTGTCATCCCTGAGAAGTACAGCTGCAGTATTCTCAGTGTACATATCATACCCATCTAAAAGCTTTCTAGACACCTACAGAGAAAAATCTCAGTGGCTGCTGGGTCTGAAATGGGAGGGAGCAACCTTGGTGTGAGAAGGAATCAGACATCCTGTACTGCAGGTCTTAGAGTTGCTGTAAAAACAACCTTCAAAGGAAGATCAGTAAAGTGAATAGTGGGTCTCAGGAAAAGTGTATCCAAGAGAACTCACCAGATGTTTAGAGTTTAGAAAAAGTGACTCTAGTAGATTAGTCTTCCTGAAAAGCTTTAATTAGAACGCATATTTAGAAGGCCACAGTGTCATGGTTATTGATAGGAGAACCTTAATCATTGAGAGGCATTGCCTCAGGCATTCTTAGTGATAATTACAAAATGTTTGTTTTGCACATCCTGGTCTAGTATGGAGGGTGTGAGAGGAAATGTAGGCACTGGTATTTTAAAGAAAACAAACTCTCTCCCTCTCTTTTTTATTTACCACCCTTACCCCCAGAGGCTTCAAACAGAGCAGCTTTAAGATTCAGTATGGGAGAACTGCTCGTTAGAATCAAGCCTGTAAAAGTTTTGTTCATTCTGTCAAAGCCCTACATATCAGAAATTTGCTGACTGGTATTCAACAAGCTTGAAAGACGGATGCAAAGAGTCATAAATACATGGCTGGAAGGGGCCTGGTAAAGATGTCTAATCCAATTGCTTGCCACAAGGCAAGATCAAACGCAGTGAAAGTATTTCTGACAGATGTTTATCCAGTCTATTCATAGGAATGTCAGTGATGGATGTCGTACAGCGTCTCAAGACAAAATGTTCTCAAGACAAAGAACAAAATTTCAAAATGCAGCCTTGTGTTCTAGGACTAGGAGCTAAATGATGGCTGTTTGAGAGCTTTGTTATACTGGTACTTATCTTGATTTACATTAATATACATACCATCCATAGGGTGTTGAAATTATACCTCCTGCACGATGTACTGGCAGCTGGGACTGTGTGAGGTGACTGGAGATGTGTGTGGTGAATCATATGGTGAATCACTTTCAGTTAACTGCTCTTATGAAATCTAAAATCTTGCCATGTGGCAATGTGGTTTAAGGATAACTGTCTTGAGGATGCTATCTTTAGCCATATTAAGGATACATGCTGGCATCTTCAAATGTGTCCAAGTGTTTTGACCACAAAAGTCATTAAAAGTGAGGAGACTTTGCACTCAGAAAGTTGCACGCACACTTTAGACAGGTGCGTACATAATTCTGCCATTTCATGAAAAAAATGATATATTGAATGTATAACCACAGTGCTGTTAGCTTAGAATTTGTAAGTACTTTTTGAAAATGTGGTGTTACCTTAAAGTGGGTATGCTCATGGAATTAAATCAGACAAATATATCACAGGCTGATGCACGTGTGAACCTCACTGCATTTTTTTCTTTGCTTTCAGAGACCTACTTGGCTTTGTGCATATTTGAAAGTAGAAAAAGATAAAGATTCAACTTGGCTTTCATGGCCTCAAAAAGAAACCAGTTTGAGACGCAATTTTTAAATACAATTAATAACTTCTACAAGACTTTTTCCATAGTATTTTAAATCTTCAGACCATTCGTTTAAATTATCTATGAAGTCAAACTCTCAATTATTTTTAGCTATGTGGGGCTCTGCAGCATTATGAGTCTTTGTAACAGATGGGTAAGCTTAAACCAGAAATTAATCAAAAGACTTATGTGCTTAAAAATGAGGAACCACACTGAACATCTAGATAGATATTTCTCAGCTTTCTGTGTTGACAATGCCCCTTACTCAAAGAAAATATTTCATGAGATATTAAAATTTTCTGACCCTAAGGCATATTGAAGACATGAGTTAGTGACAATAGAATTTTCAAGGCTATGAAACTGCTTTTGAAGAGTTTTTGGGGTTTCTCTAGAAACTACTAATTTCGCAGAATGTGTTTAATGATACAGTCTGAACTTGACAACTAAGCAAACTTGGGAAAAAAATTAGGTTTCCCTACTAAAAATACAGGAAACAGAAAAAGATAGTTTTATTCAGCTCTGTCAATGACAATTTCAGTCCAGTATGACAGGGTGTAGAAAGGAGCATTGAAAACAGAAATTAAAAGACAATATTCCTGCATCATTGTTGTGCCTTAATCTTGCTTCTACTGCTTGTAAAATTTTTTTTCAGTGAACATGTACAGAACAATGCATAGCAACAATTTTATGAAATTATTTTCAATGCATGAGATGTACTTTCTTTTATTCACAGAAGACTGGGGGGAGGCGTTTCTAAGTTTTAAAGGAAATCCATCAAAACCATAAAATGTGCGTAAAGTAAATGCATGAATTTAAGTATTAGCTTGACTCTTGCTCAACATAATAGAAAATTATTTAAATGAGTATTATGTCCCATATCTATAACCATTATTTTTTATTCATACTGTAACCATTATTTTTTTCTGTTTGGTGAATTACAAAACATTTCTATCATTTGATTTGCTACAGGAGAGACTATTTCTTTTCAGACCTACTCTTTGTACTTTGCTGTAGCCACCCTTCACTCCTAATGAAATCACAGGATCTGTAGGAGCCACAGGAGGATTTGGGTGCATCATGGACAGTCAGAAGGATGAAACATTAACTTCTCCTGTGTATAAAACCCTGTGCTGAGAAATGAGAGACGAAAGGCAGACACTTTGAAAGGGTATTATCGATACCCTCACTTCTGGAAAGTATTCAGCATTTTTCATTCACTGAAAAGAGACACACTAAATCATTCCTATCTCACAGTCCTGGTTTGCTTATAAGGTGCTTTTCAAGACATGTACACTAGCAAGGTAAAGTGAATTTGAGGGTCTCTCCTACAATCCCCCAACAAATTAGCAAGTACAGCCATCCAAGAAATGTTGATTTTTTGGACTATCATTCTTATTCTCCACAGTGTCACAAGCATTGTATATTCCTCAACAAATCATGTTCTTCCCTGAGAAAACATTTTATTTAAGTGGACATATGTTTTCATAAGATAACTTCCTTTCATACAGTAGTCCTAGGTCACAAAATCACTAATTCTTAAATGCTAGCTCTTTTTTGAGTTAAAGACCTAAGTTGTGTAGGCACCTTAGCAAAAGTTCTGCTTTGTCTGGTGGAAGCTTGCATAACTCCAAATTTAATCAAAAGTTTTTTAGTCCTGCTGATAACTGTCTTTGGGGGCACCCTAATCGTAAAACAGAAGCAACAGCTATCACTGGAAGTTTGACCTGAACAGGCCCAGCAGAATTTCTGTGTAATTTAAGAAGGTTAGCCTATTTATTATTTTTGTAACAGAAGGGCAGCCTTTAAACCTGCCAAGCAAATATGTTGGCAGGAGTTGTAGTTGAAGAGACACCATGCTTTCTTCGGAATAAAATAAACCTCTCTCGTGCTAAGGTCTACAGTATAGATGGCTAAAAAATGCGTGTGTTGAAAAATTACAAGAGTGAAAGAGAGCTGCAGTCTGTGAATAGTAGGACTAAGCTGTAGTTTGCAATCTGGTGTCTGCTCTCTGCCTCCCAGGGTTCCCTCTTGTCACTAAGTAGAAGCACAAGTTTACTTAGATGAGACCAAAGTAGTGAATTATAGAAAAGGGAACTGTCTTGCTCAAGGAGAAGCCATGCATTAAAGATATGGTGTTATTCAGACTCTTATCTTGTACAGTTTCACTAAACTTTAAATACTTTTGAACACATTTAAACTTTGATTTTTCAAAGGCACTCTGCCTTTGAGCCTCAGTTCTTTTTTATCTTTTTGGTCTTGGGAAATCTTGGACTTACTCTAACTTTTTGTGCCTTCCTCATAACTTCCTCTGTGTGAAAATATTCCGGAGATATGCCACACATAGTCACAAACACTAACAAGTGCTACATTATCTTTCCTTTACATCTAACTCTCTTCCAAAGCAGCTGCAGTGTCATAACTGATCAGGGACATTTAATTGCTATAACAGCATGATAAACAGTTGGGAAATATTGAACTTTTATTTGCAGTGATTGTATTCTTCTGTGTTATACTTGCTAAAGAGACTTAGTAATGTTGATAATACTGATTTAAGAGGGCTGAGATTAATTTAAATATAATCTTATTTTAAAGAGGCATCCCAAGAGTTGTTTAAAATTGAGGGGAATTGGGGGTAAAGGAAACATTTGGGGAGAAGCCAGCAAAAAGTAACTGAAGATTTTAATTTTTTTCTTGTGTACCACAGCAATATCAAGAAAACAGAAATGAGCTAATTCCTGGACTTGTTCCAGCAGGCACTACATTAAGCCGACTGTAATTCAGATCTAAACTCCACTCTGTGGAGGACACTGCTTACCTTTGAGTACCTTTTTCAGGCTACCTGGAGTGTTGCACACTGTACGATGGTTGCTCTATTAAAAGGAACCCTCAAAGTAGTTTCTGAGAAATGCATGAGAGCTTATGTAGTCATACACTCCAGGCTGTTCCACTGAGAGATTAGCAAGTATCCTTCAGGCATGTATTTTAACAACACATTCCAGAGAACCCAGACTCTTAGAAAATATATTTTATTCATGGTTTATCATGTTTCCATGTTTTAAATATTTATGGAACTCATAGTCCAACGTGGTCCTTACTGTAGTGCATGATACAAGTGTTTGATGAGAAAGTATGGACGTATTTATATAAAAATAATATCTGGTCTTCCCTTGCAGTAGATTTGGATTTCTCTACTGAATAAACTGCAGAGATTACACTGATTTTTGTCCGTTTCATTCTGCTGTTTTCCTTCATTTAGTCTTTGATTAATTTTGAGGTATTCAGCACCACAAAATTATCAAGACAGCATTCTGGTTGAAAGCAGGCTTTAATATGCTTATAAAATGCCATTCTTTGTGTCTGCAAGTATTTCTCAGGATACATGAATTGAACCAGTCGGTCCTTTCTTCTAAGTACAGGATTCCTTCAGGAACATCACACATTTTTGTATATTCTGAAAGACAATCCAAAACAGGCACCCTGGCTTTTCAGTTTGCAGACATAGCCAGGCCAATAGATCTAATTAATTCCTCATTAACCTTTGTGTTGGAGAGGCAGATACCCAGTGAATAGGAAATAGACGGAAAGCAGTTATACATATACAGAAATTTAATTTTCTAACTACATTTTGCAACAATCAGACAAGTGAGATAGGCTTTTGAGTGGATGCAAAAATATATATTTCATGCAAGCAGAAGATAGTGAGACTGACTGTTTCCATCCAAAGAGGGAAAAACATATTTGAAATTAAGAGGATTTCAACTTCATCAAGAATCAACAAGATTTCAGCTTGTAATATAGACAGAATCAAGGTTAAGGAAACTCCCAAACTGTTGGAATGAATATAGGTTGCATGTGATAATGATGAATAATGAGAAAGAAAACTAAAAGGGTCAGTGTGGTAATCTGAGGAGCTATACCAAGAAAACCTTGAAAAGTTGAACAGGATGAACAGCAAAAAGGAGTCAGTTTCCCATATCTGGTTTATGGGACCAAGAGATGGAGAATCAGTGACAGCAGAGAACACAGTTTATACCTGATGCCTTCTTAAGCTCCCCCCTTCACACTTTCTTTTATTCTGCCTCAAGAATGTCTCAAAGCTTTGTGAGCATCCAAAGACAGACTGTGGGGGAAGGTGCAAGACAGGAAAGAAAGATCTTGAGTAGAGTAACAAATCAGAATGCTGCCCTTGAAAAAAACAAACCAGTGAGTATATCCTTGTTTAACAAGTATTTGCATATCGATCAAATTCAAGAGGAAAAGAATGGGGAAAGTTGCCTACGTTGCAGAAAAAAGTCTCATCTGCCTGTCTGGCTCATGTCTATTCCCTCATTTTCCCATACACTGGAAAATAAACTTCTTCATGTAGATCCTTTATGAATGAACCTTACACGGATTAAAATGTTGCAACCTCATCTTTTGAAGACTGAAATTTTATCTAGTCAACAGGAATTAGATAGAAAATTGCAAATTTTCCATGCTTTTATTGACATTGTTGACATGTGCAGTGGGTTTCATAATTTCAGGAGAAAAAGAGAAAACCAAATTCCCAGAGGAAGAGACAATTTTGACCTTTCCTTCATGTATATATTTTGCTCTTTCTAGAAGATGTAATCTAAATGCTAGTTAAACTAGCAGCTGAATATTTTTTACAAAAATTGCTCCAGCTGTGAAGCTTTGCAGTCACATCATTAGGATTAACTTGTGATCTAAATGCTATCTTGCAGCTCAGTTATCTGCTACTAAATATTGGATGCTTCTCTGTGGAAACCATTTTATTACTTGCCTAAATATTTCATTCAGAACACTCCTGTGAACAACTGACTATTGGAGAACACAGAAAGAGCCTGGAAATGTCCAATGGAAAAAAAAACAAAACAAACCAAAAACAAAAGAAAAATGAGACTGTAGGTCATCATGCAGCCAAAGCTTTATAACCTTTTTGAATCTCCAGTATTTAGAACAAAGTAGATCAAATGAGGACGAATTAGGGATGAGAGATATCTGACAAGTTATGTTGACAAGGTGTGATCACCACATGCAACAGTTGTATGTTGAATAATTTCACCTTGTGAGAGCAGTGGATCTTATGACAGCAGCAATGGTGACATGGACACTTCCCACTGTAGTGTCCCATGAGCCCTAAATGTGGAGGATTGGTCTGCACTCAATGGAATCAGTGCAGAATATCAGTTGAACCAGTTAGCAAATTTGGAGGGCTCACCAGAGGATTCCACAAGTTGCTGTGCTGTCCCCAGCTGCAGAGTAAGAGCAACAGCAATGGCATCGCCCAGTGCAATGAATACATACCCAAAATATTATCTACTGCTCTTTAACCTCTCATGGGACAAAGTAAAGATGCACTGCTTCGTTATTTCCACTCTAGTCTGTTCAAGTTGTTCAAATAGGTAGGTAGCACATCCTTGTCCATCCATTCTGTTCTAAGTAACTCAAACAGCAGATACGCTGAGATAGAACTATTGATTGTCTAAAGGATTGTTTTTACAGAGAAAATGAGCTATGTCTCTACAGAAGTAAATAAGACTTCATTGACCAGGAAGGATAAGAAGTCCTCATTCACAAGTACTTTCAAAGACAAATCTCTTCTTATTTACCTTTCTTAATGAAGCTTGCTGTAGTAATATATTTTTGCTGCCTTGTCTGTAACCCTACATTTATCTATTAGCTCTTCTCCTCCATAATCATTTGGAGTCATTGCCATTTTCAGGGCTATTTGCATACAGAAGATAATAAAATATTAGGATTCTTGGTCCTAATTAACTGCAATTGGTTCCACTGCAATTTCTGCAGCCTGTGAGCCTCTATTCCCCTCTTGCTGTATATAAATAAAGAACAGTAGGAAATATTGACACTTGTTTTGGATCATGAAACTTGAATAACAGTGAGTTGTACCTATTCTATCAACAAACCCTAGAGAGATGGATCTGGGGCCATGCCCATCTGTACCTTCTCTGTTATCCTTTCATTCAATCAAAGAAGAGCTAACCAAATAATTAATTCCCTATCCTCTGAACTACTATGTAACATACATCATAGTTATTTGTACCAGATCAAGTGCACGCCTGCCACCTGAAAAAAAAAGATGACTGGTACAACACTGTGTAAGTTCAGATCCATATAATTGAAATTCTGCTATGCATTGGCCTGAAAATTTGACCTGTGAAGTAGGCATGGAAAATTACATTTTCTTCAAAGACAACCACAGTAAACAAGCACAATGGCTTTTCAAGTTTTATTGGATGCAGCTATTATCTATTTAATTGGGTTTCAGATATGTTGGATATCTGCAAGCATAAATGAGACAGTTAAAACACTTGAAAGCTTTAAGTATTGTACTTACACAGGCTACTTATTATCCACGTTTTGATTATTTCTGTATCATTTTGATTATTTCTGAATCATTGTCGACAACAATAGTAATAGCAGCAGTGTTAATAATCCAGCTGGGAATCGTTCTTTGATGTTCTTTATGTGGCTAATTGTGAGAACATAAAATAAATCCTACTTCTGGCATATCTGCCAGCAGTGTCTGTTTACATCTGAAGCTGTGAATGCATGTTGGACTGTCAACAGTATCCGCCTTGGAGAATATGTTTTACATAAACAATGATGGAAAAAGGTCTGAATGGCATGAAAAGAGTCTTAACCTTTGTGTAATAGATGGGTCAATAACAGGGTATGGTTTGAATCATGTCTTACTCATTATTTTTGTTCCATCCAAGAAGCTGAAAAATTCTGAGATGCCTAACTGTTCTGTGTGTCTTTTAAGAAAAGAGAGTTTGTTCCATACAGAAAGTGGGAAAGCAGGTACACTGAGGTAGCAATACCCTCTGAATCTCTCCCCCATACTGCTGGAGGAGTGAGCAAGCATTTGTGTGTGGCTGAGCTGCCAGCTGGGGTTACCATGCAGCAGTCAGGAAGCGTTGTCGTCATATAGACAGAAAACTGTTTGGTAGTCCCTCCATCACCTGTCCATGAGCTCTACTTTGGAAACTGACTTCAATGATTTTTCCTGTTGTGAATATAGCAGCAGGTATGGAAAAGTGAAATAGTTTAAGTCAGAGCCACCAGATGGGAAGGGAGATGTTCAGGACATTTAAAACAACACAGAAATGAGGATCTGAAGCACAATGCAGAGTCAAGCTGTACCTGTTGGATGTTATCCATCTAAATTACATGTCATTACACTGATCCAATTGCAAGCCACCTCCTATTTCCAGCTGGATACAAATATTTTTGGTGTTGTTATTGTTTCACCATCTAAATTAAATTCCCTGTTTGAAACTTTTTTCCTGTATTGATTTTTTTTCCCTGTTATGACAAATCAATGACAGGCTGCATTATATTTTCATCTGCTAGAAAAACAGGTTTCTATCCAGGAGGCTCTTTATCCTTCGGATTAGGGCTCTTTCTGTTACAAATAACCCCTTCCAGCAAGCTGCAGTGAATGGTCTGTACTGGTAGGGTTAAGAACTTTCTCCTTTTAGCAAACTCTAATTTAGGTTTTACCTGGCTCACAAGATGGATAATGCTCCAGGGGTAAATCCTCCCTAATCTAAATAGTTGGGTGCAGACAGCCACGTGTATGGAAGGCAGAGACTGCTGCAGACAAAGTTAAAGCGAGAGGAATATTTCGAGTGGTTTCTAATGGATTTTCTGTTTAAAGTTGGAACTTTAGTTTGATTCTGAAAATACTTTAGCTTATAATGATTCTCTCTTCAAAAAATGTAGCTGTTCCTCTGAAAGCAGCATTTTAATCCCCACTCTGGCTTTTCAGGCCAAGTAACCATAAGGTGAAAAGCCTAAGGTGTCCTCAGAATGAATGCGTGTAACCTCAGAATGTCTGACATTCAACTTGCTCCACTTTATAATGCATTCCTCGAGACAAAAGAAAGAAAGAGAAGTGTGGGACACCAACTGAGTTGTGGGACCACCTCATGCAATAATATTTACTTATTGTGTTACATGTGGAAAAATCTATTTGAAGTTAAGCTAGTGCTTCTTTCATTTAGCTGTTGTGTGTAAATGAATGCTGCATGTAAAAATATGCATGTCTACGTGGACATATATAACAGAAAAAATCCATTAATTTAGGATATATAAATAATACACATTTCCAAAATAGATGACAATGTTTACCACGGCCAAGTGGTCCTTCACAAACCATCTTCCCTCTGTCAGAGTTTATCATCCAGTGTGTATGGATTGTTGGCAGAGCCACATAGGACTAACACTACTCTGTTTATGATCCTTGCTGGCACTCTTAAGAGCCTTTGCATTATAGCTTCAGCAAAGATCATGCATTCATTTCAGAAGGGAATCTCCCAGTGGTCTCCTTTAACTGTGTTCTGGTTCACAGCACAGAGCAGTCTCAAAGCACAAAACCTCTGTTCCTTCTGGATGAAATTAAACTGGATGATGTGTCCAGGAGAAAACTCAGTGCATCCCAGCTGCTAACGCGATTTCAGTCTCATGTAGTTCTCTCCAGAGCCAATTTGAAGGAGCTCCTCAAAAAACCTCACCCAGTTTGTTTTAAGTAGAAACCTTTTGGCTCTAAAACCTATTTCTATTTTGCTGCATTAATTACTGGCATTGTTACAGCATTGCAATCCCAGACTAAATGTTAGACAACAGAGAAAAGGAAGGGCTGTGTGTGCAAAAGTAAAACTGATTTTTTGAAGAAGTATTGAACAGACTAGATTCATAAAGGTTTAGGAGTATGTACACAGCACTCTTACAGTGAGCTGTAAGATGCTAAATATCTCTCTGGATGTGGGCTGAAGCATTTGTAACCTTATGCAGCTGCTGTACAGGTTGATTCTCCAAACCATCATACCAACCCAGAGGAGTGGCTCCATCTGTTACACTACAGTGGTGAATGTGGGACTGCCCTCTGGACCAACTCAGTGCCACATTATTCTATTCCTTTTTATGCCATTTACACAGAATCCCTTCAGAGTCCCCCTCAAGACTGGTGTCAATCACTGTCTACAAGGAAAGGTGTACAAGATGAAACTCTCAGAGAGTGCTGATAATTCCTGATAGACTGCTGATCACTTCCCATCTGTTTGCAGTTAATTCTTAGTGTGCTCTTATAAGGGGGAAAAAAGCAGCACACAGAATTTTTACTTTTGCTTCTACTTTGTCTCAGCACTCAGAAGGCTTTACAAGGGTCTCCCTCTCTAATTTAAACTGTGCACCTGGGCTGTAGGAGGGTGAGGTGTGCCTGAACCACCTGTTACTCACAGTAGGATGGGTCAGTATGAACAGAAGGGTCTTTTGCGTTCACTTGACCTATTACCTCTCCTAACAAAATGTCTGCTTTCAGTAAAAATACGATGAGATCTGTACAGCTGTCCAAATAGCATATGTCTTCTGGCAAAATGAGAGACCAAACTGGCATACATGTTTTATGGAGGCCTAATGTTATGTTTGGAATTGCCAGCTCTAATCAATAGACTATTTAACAGTGACCTGCTGAGGATGATAAGGAGGTGCCTTGATTTAGACTGATTATTGTTAATTCTACGTGGCCTTATGTGGGGATATTTTGAAATAAGTACATAATGCACAAAGTCCTTGACCGCTCAGTAGAGAAAGAAAAGGAGAAAACTTTATATAAGGGAACATTCTTGTAATTCATCTGCTGTGATTTTCTCATGTTTTGTCAAGAATTAGTCAGGGAGAATAGAAAAAAAAGTGCATCCTACAACAATAGCTGTTTTATCTGGAGAAAGTCACATTCTTTATCCTTGAATGAATTCCCATATCTTGTGTTCTAATCCAAACACTGATTAACAATGTTCTGGCTCTTTGTTTGTTTGTTGCTTTCTGGCAGACATTGTGGCTTTCATACTTTGTTCCTTAATTACTTGCCATTTCACCCCCCGATTGCTTTCAAGACTCTCTCGGCACAGCTTCCACAAAAGATTCATTTTCACAGTGTCTTGTAAAGTATTATTTATATATTTGCTGCCAGGAAATGTGGCCCCTTTGCAAAGCCTTTGTCTTGCCTCAGAAATAATCCTGGCTGCAGAAACACAGAAAATATTTCTTGTACTCCATGAATGTACTTTGAGAAGAACTCTTCTACTNTATGTTGTAACCTAGGACACTAACTTTGGCCCCTTTTGAGGACACGGAATTCCAGTAATGTGGATGGAACCCTTCTTCCTGAAGAAGAGAGAGGCCCTTGAGAAACAAGCCAGCAGAATATTAGTTCTGTATCACCCTGTCATGCTCAAGTGTAAACTGTATGAAAGATGAGTTCAGTCCATGTAAAGCTGGTTAAAGATCACAAAATATGGCCTTATACAGCCCCAGCACCATCCTCACCATCTCTTTGTGTAGTCTGCTGCTGATAAGCTTGCTATGAAAGGAGAGGCTCAGGTGTGTCAGGGCATGCTGAGCAGTCCTGCAAGACGGGAACCTTGCCAAACCCAAAACTTGTTCTGTGCTTTCTCATCCCATTTACAATAGCAGGAGCAGAAATTCCTTCCCTTTGGTGATGTCCGCCAGCATTACAGCCAGGCCTGCATCTATTCTTGTCCTACAAGAGCAGCAAGACCTTTCCCTGTTCCCTTCTCTCTCATCTGCTTTCACAGAAGGACAGCAGAGGGAGGAAGGTGGTTCAAAAAGTGCATTCATCTGGCGACCAAATTGTGATCAGGACTGAGAACAGCAGGACAAAGGCTGGAGCCCTGTACTGCAGCAGAACAGAGAAGAGAAATCCTATGGTGAGCAGCCCCTAAAGAACCCCCTTGTATCCTCCCATCTCCTCTCCCAAGTTTTGCTTTGTTGCTGGGAAGTTGTGCAGACATAACCAAGAGTAGTAAAATGGTGACTGCTGGCTGCTATAACTGGCCTCAAAACTCATCGGGATCACAGGAAAAATTAAGAGCAAATAATTAAGAGCAAAAATGCATTTTCTGTGGTATAACTTTAAAATTACCATGTTGGACTGAGACATTTAATGATAACTAGAGACTGAGTGGACTAACAACCCCATCTGCAAGAAAATTTTCCCAATCAATGAGGTACATATTAGAGGATGATGCACACCCATCAAACCTTTGCAATGAATGAAGGTATTTGATCCAGCTGGAACCAGAGCATAGATAAGTGCATTAGGTATCATATTGCATATCTCTAAGTGAAGTGTCTGGCCCCACTCAACTGAAGAAGTCATTCCCTCAAGCATCCCTTATCTTTTCTTTATGAATATTCTGTGCAGGAATAACTTACAGACCTGCATAATGTTGTGAGTGCTATTGAAAAATGAGACAAATTATTTTTGCAGTAAAGGACTACTCTTAAAAATAACAAAACAATCTTAACATCATAAATTAAGGAAGTGTTGAACCTGATGACATAATCATGAGTCAATCTGTTAATATAACACTTAGTGTATCCTTCCTGTGATTTTCTCAGAACAGTTTTCACTGAATAAGAGTTGCCTCCAGGTTGGGTTGTATTTGAATGACTGACCTCAAGAGTGCGAGGATTTTGCTAATGCCTGAATAAATAATTCAGAACAGTTGGTATGAAAGTAGCCATGGTCTCTTCACTCCTTTGCTGCTCTTTATTCTAAGAAAGAAAAGCAAAAGAGTGTGATAAAAATGTCCTCTGATGACTCTCTGAGTGAGAGTAGGTCATGATAGTAGAATTATTTTGAAGTGTTGTCATTTCTAAAACTCTACATTAAGATAAACATGTCCTTCCATTCAGAAATTCATTGGTTCTTTCCACTGACTACAAGACTGGAGGTGTGGATAAAAGAAGTATTTATTTTTCTCCTTCTTCAAAATACTGTTGCATGACACAGTGAATTCTAATCGTAATTGCTACTTAATTATGAGGAATTTCACACATTGTATGAATCTCCTGGCTTCGGGGCAGAGTGATCTTTCCTGCACGGATGGGTGCTGCAATGGCACCTCTGAGCACAAGCAGGCAGCAGAAAGGCACAGGCAGCTTTTGGCCCAGTTCTTGGATAAACCAGATAACATCAGCACCCCGAGCTAAGCCTAGGCGACCAGCAGGCTACAGCTGATCTCCGTGTGTCACACAGAATCTCATGGAACTTTTCCACAATGCATCTAAGCTCATCAGTCTGCTCAGAGATAGTGCCACTCCTCCCTTGCCAGCTACCAACCAATATCGAATTCTTCCTATCACAGCCAGAGCTGTCATGAGGTTGTACCTGCCAATTTTACTGTGTTTATTCATATCACATGTTCCTTTCATTGTTGAGTAAAAATGTGTTCACTTTTTTATCAATTGCAGATGCATTTCCTCAGAACAAAGAAAAATAAAATAGCCTTTATCCAGAAACCAAAGCAGATCATGTTGCAGACATACAAATTTAGTGTAAACTTGGAAGTGAGCAGAACATGAGGTTTATTCCAAGGTAAATTAGTGCTTTTTGTTACCTTCAACCAGTGCTTGAGTCCCTCTCCTCAATAAAATATTTAATAGTTGGCACTGAGAGCCAGGAGCAGTCATCTCACTATGCTAAAGGCAGGCCAACCTAACCTCTCACTCATTTACCAAACAGCCAAATTTATCATTTCTTGTCACACTGCTGTCTAACAGCACACAAAGGTGTGTGAAGAACCAGACCTGGCTGCACTTTAGGAGTCCATCAGAATGGTATTGAGGGGAAATGTCACCTATTTTTCTTGTGTCCTTCTCTTGTCAAAACTGTAGTAATTCTGTCTTTAAGAAGACTGAAGAATTATAGCAGATTCAGTGTCTAAGCTTAGCTTTCCATAGTGGCTGTCAAAGATATCTCCCAAACCACTCCTATTTACACCCATAGAGCTACCAGGGGAGATATGTTCACCACAGTAAATATTTAGAGGATTTAGCATTACTGATTCACTGTATAGGTGAGAGAGACAGAACCGCAAGGTCCAGTTTTGGTCCAGGAATTAACTTTCTCTCTAAACCATCTCCATGTGTCCTACACATTCCGTGGCTTTCCTTTCAGTTCAGCCATTGTTTCCAGCAGCACAAATGGATGAATTCCTGACTGGGAGGTGCTGCCAGACTGAAATGACACAGGGTGCCCAGCAACCCACTGTACAGACCAGGAGAAGCAAAGAGCAGCTAGGGCCTATTTGGGAGGTACAGGGAAACAGGCTGCCTGAACTACTGCTCAGCTGATACGTGTATTCAAACCCAGCATTGACCCAGAGACTGTGGTAATATGCAATACCTGTATTTTATTTATATAACTGTATTTTGGATAAGGCCTGTGTCGTGACACTCCAACTACAAACACAGGTCTCATTGTTTTCTTTCCCCTGCATGCCTGAGGGATGTTGGTAGGGACCACATTGGACAGGGGAAGGAAATTTTATGCATTTGAATTTCTACAACTGTATGCCGAAGGTAGTATGAGTGGAGAACTGACTCTACTGAATTTATCCCCTTGATTTCTTTAAGCTGCGATTTTATAGCTCATGAAACAGTTGCTACAAAACATACACAGCACAGATCTTTCCTGCCTTTATATTTCTCTTTAAAAATTAAAAAAAAAAGGACTATTAGCATTGTTGGAGACAAGTATAATGGTAAATTGATAAGCAAGAACACTTATAAGAAACCCTTATTTGAACTTGATTTGTGACAGCCTTTTTGTATAACATTTATGCATCTGATATTAATGGATGTTCCTTTGTTGTATAAAAAGGGGAACAGAAAAAGAAATGTCCTTCAAAATTATAAGCAGAGGGAAGAGTGAAAAGAAAACATATTAGTAAGATAAGTGCAAAACAAAAATTACTGAAACTGTCTTCTGAATTTAAGGTTGATAGCTAAATAACTAAAATTCCCCTGGGATGAATTATTCGTCCTTATTAATGTATCTGCAATTTGGATAGAACTCACTGATGAGACATGCATAAAGCCATCCTAATTTTCAGAATGAATCATTTCCTACTGACATTGTCTATCATCTCAGGGCAACGCAAACGCATGTCTGAAAAACAGAGAATGACATGTACACAAACACCCAAACTCTGACTTTTGCCATTCGAGGTTAATCAATCCTTCACGATTTTCCTCATCCTGACTCGGTCGATAAGAAATCCCTCATAATTTCTTATGGCTAAGTGCATCTTTATTGTCAAAGATGTTTTGACATCAGTATGTCTGATATAGCTTTTTTTATATATCATCCCCTTCTGTTAACCAGGTTCCAACCTATGTCCACTCCTTTATCCTTCAGCTAAAAGCTAATAAAATTTTCTTCTCGTTTTCCGGGTATATTCAGCCCATTTCTACAAAGAGCTGCATTCATAGCTTTACCTTTTTCTATTTCTCTCTTTTGTTTGTTTTTCCTCTAATACACCACAAATCTCCAGTAAGACAGGGTCTGAATTCTTATTTAAAATACAGTTCCATCAGAGTGCCTTAGAGGAAATGAAAATCTGACCCTCTGAATGCACTCCAAGGCAACTTTTCTGATGGGGAATTTTATCATTTCATTCTGTTAAAGGTTTGGATTGTGTTCATTTCAGTAGAAAGTGTATGGATATCAGAGTGTATTGGAAAGAAATTTTACCTGCTGCCACATGAAGAAGCAAAATAGTTCCTCTGTAGAAATCAGATCTAAAATTGTCGTTTTTTTCAAGGGGAAATCACACCTCCTCATGGCCTCACTTATAATTCATCATAAAATACTGGATTTTATGTTAACAGATAAAAAGAGTTACTGTTAATCTAATTGTACTTGAGCACATTTGCTATCACCATATGATTCTTAGAACAAAGGAAATCCCACAAAACCTCAGCAAAGAGAAGTTTGATGGTGGTTGGAGAACAACAAAGCACATTCTTGAGAGAAAGATGCATTTTTCATCTGGGCTTATTAAAGAATATCAAAGAAATGTACAATATCCCCTTCTACTGCTTTCAGGCTGAACATTGAAGAGACATCATTCTATTGTTACGAGCTAAGATGAAACTTGAAAACTTGCTGGTTGTGACCATGCTGATTTGGAAAGGAATATTTTGAGGTGACTTCCATAATGGAAGCCAAAGTAACACATTAATTCACCTTTGAGAAGGTGAATCCCTTGAGAAGGGATTTTCACAAACAAAACCCATTTGTGTAGATTGTGACAGCAGTGCTCAAGACATAGCACGTGGGGAAAGGCAGTCCAGCTGATCTCAGCTAGCTCATCAGGAAAGGTGCTTGTAGGAACTTCTACCTGATTAATACTTCCTTGTGGTGTGTCCTCAGTATGCTGGTACACCAACCCACTCAGAGAGAATTGAATATTGTTTTCCCTGCTTGCAACACTTTGCTTATTGCTGTGTTAGTCAGTCACAGAAAAGGAGGTTGGGGGAATGTTTCTTTTGGAAGAATACCACGAGAAACTCCTTAAAATAGGTCTAATACGTGCAATGCCAAATTGTCACAGTGAGCAAGACATTATTTTTAGAGGCTAATAAAGTAAATCCCACCATGAATCAGGGCAGAGTTGGATAGTCTCTAAAGACTGAGGTAAAACACCATTTTCTTATTACAGGCACCACATTAAAATTGGCTGAATCCTGTAAATATTTAGAGCCATGGAAAGATTCTCTCTCTCTGATTTTGGATGATGGCTTCCATAGATATATTCGAAAATCCAGATATGATGCCACGGCATCTCAAACAGTCCCTGCATTAATGTCTGCTCGTACACCAATTGCTTGAGCAGGTTGGATTATAGACACGGCAGAGACTCTGAACTGATAATTTGTTGCAGATAGAGGCAATGAAATGTTAATTACAGGACAGGAAAAACACTCTCCTTTATGTTATCACTTTTGCCTGGGTGGCCCGGTGAGATAAGATATTGTTCTAAATTCAAATTAGTCCAAGCAAAGCTGGATTTACATAGCCTATCAGTGACTTAATGGGAGAGAAATGAGCTGATCCAGATAAAAAGCATAACACTCCTAATCTGTTTATGCACTGGAACAGATGGCAAAGCCACATTTGGTTTTACCTACAGAATCTCCAGCTGCATTCTCCCATTTCTCCCTGGGTACTGCTCCTCTTTGCTGGGCTGTGCCTGCCTTAACTCTGCAGCAAACACACAATGGGACCGTGTTTAACTTGTCAGTCAGGGCATTCAGTGGAACTATTGAAATTCAGCCAGGTGCCAATTCCCTTGTTTTAGTAGAGGTCATTATAATCTGGTACATTTGAAGGGCACTTCTGCTTTTGGCTGCAATAGGTGGACTAATGTCAGCTTATTTCATGTCAAGAGAAATGTCAGTGCATTAAGCAAGGCCTTAGACGAAGACATTCACTTAAAGTAACTGCGGGGTTCTTCTGCTACACACCTTGCAGAAAGACATTTCTGGAATACACGTATGTTAGAAATATGTTATGTAAGGGGTTAAGACTTTTTTTTTTCCCCCCAGTAGTGCTGTTATAAAAGTAAGTTTCAAACTCTTTGCTGACTGACGTCACATAAATCAACCTCTGAATGTTAGTGTGACCTGACAGAAAGCTCATTTGTGTTTATCACAGGGGAACCTGGATGGGGCTTTGAGCAACTTGGTCTAGTAGGAGGTGTCCCTGTTCATGGAAGAGGGGTGGAACTATATGATCTTTATGGTCTCTTGCAACCCAAAACATTCTATGATTCTATGATTCTATGAATCAAAGCATTTAGTGCCCTCATTAATACTATGAGATGGCATTTCTTTTGAATTATGCTTCATAGATCATTAATATTCCAACATACTAATATTTTCTTCTGTTAAAAAGAAGGGCCCAATGGAAATAGTGGCCCACCTACTGCTGATTAAAGTGGCTGCTTATTTGGCTACAAAAATATGTCATATCTCATATTTTTGCCATGTAAAATAACATTATTCATCTTCCTTGGCTAGCTGTACCATCCAGTGTCAACATCGTGTGTGCCAAAACTGAATGAAAAAGACCTTATATTGTATATTTGAGGTCTCAAAACTTGTGTTCAACTCAAGTTATCCAGTCCATGTTGCAGTTAACCCACTCACCAATGAGCACTGCCAGGGAACAGCTCTAAAGGCTGGATGCAATATTGCCAAAGTGCTGTAGAAATAAGACAGCAAGTGAGAACTCCTTCAACCATTAGAAGGTAAAAATTAAGGTAACTAATCCACAGTTATTTGAGGTTATTTGAGGAACTCTGAGACAGAGAACAATTAGAGTCCCTATAAATAAATGCCTCCCAAGTCAGTCTTTTGATTTCAACACCTCTGTTACTAGATTCTGTCAAATTGTGATAAACTATTTATGTACCTTGAAAATTTAAGCTTGATTTGCTTGGTTTTGGATCAGTGGATTAACTGCCTGTTCTGGCTGAAATGGTATCTTTTCATTTCTGCATGCCCTTCTCACCAGAGTGGTTTCTCTTGTCCCTATTATCTGTAAAAATGTCTTCTAAATGCTACATATTCCTTTTAGCATTCCAGTCACTCTGTGAGCCTGCATCTTTAGCCCACTTCATTCAAATGACTCTAGGATTACCTCATGATGTGTTCACCTTAAATGGCATAGCTTTGCATGTATCTTCCTCTAATTAGGTTGCCTCACTGTCAATTAGAGACAGCAGAACATGTGTTCAGAATGTTCTAGGACATTAAAGTGATTGATGGCAGAAAACAAAATGTACCAGTTCTAAAAAAACTTTTCCTTTCATTAATCCATTTTGAAAGCAAGTGAAAGATGTTTTTCCTCATACCATTGTGCTTAATCTATTCAAGCAATAAATTTTAAAATTCAATGATAAGGCATTAGTTGTTTGGGGTTTTTTTCTTTCTGGTCTGCTATCTGAGAAGGTTTATTCAAGATTCTCCACAGTAAGTGTATTTCAGACTTATTAATCATAAAATAATGGTGAAAATAATAAATGGTTGTTTTTTTCACAAAAAGGTAATTCATGTCCTGATTCAGACTGTTCAAATAACAAATCCTTAACTCCCGTTTCCTGAGGACAGAGTTAACAGCCGGCAATACAGGCGGGATTTGGAAAGCCAAAATGGTGCCAATGGTTCCTTAGTTATCCTCACAGATAGCCTACAGAGGCCTCATCCTACAGGTGCTCTTCTGGCAGTTTCCACCTCAGAGATTCCTTTTTTGGGAATATGATTCCCCTGTGCGTGTGCAAAACCTCTCTGGAACTCCAGAGCTCCTGCTCTGTTATCCCATCACCAGCTGTAGGGACAGCATGGTGCCGGGAATCACAACATCCAAGTGTTCCTGTGTTTTGCAGCTGATAGAGGAGTCAGCTATCATGAATCCTCACTCAAGAATAAAAGTAATAAATGCAGAAAAAGAGAACACTACAGCCGTGATTGACGGTGGGTGTGAAATCTTCTTCCAAAGAGCAAGAGAGTTGTCTGGCTTTTGAAGACTTGACTTTGCTGACTCTACTGCAGAAGATAAGAGTTTGAGCTTTGGAAAAGTACGTGGATTGTATTACCTGGGAAAATGAAATCTTTCAGAACACATTTTGAAAGGTAAAGAACAGGCAACAAAGCAGTGAAAAGGAGAATAGTGAGAACTGCAATTTAAAGAAAAAAAGAGACCCAATGTGGTTTAAGTATCAAAACATTTAAAAAGTACTTATGAAATCAACTGCAGAAAGATATTTCCCTCAGTAGCAGAGCAAAATAGTATTGGGGAGTATGCAACAGCAAAAGAAGAAATCTGTAAAAAGCTATTTTCTTTCCCTGGCCTGAAAATACTTCTTAGAGAAAACTGGATGGCAGCCTTTGAAACAACATGCAGTCAAAATCTCAAGGATTTTGTGAAGGAGCTGAGGGAAAGGTGAGTTCAAAATGCAAAAAAAAGGCAGAAAATAGTGGAGATGACATACAGAAACTGTGTGGAGTTGAAGATACCAGTTTTAAGGAAAAGCTGAGAGAGGATGTGGAAGAAAGTGGGCAAAGAAAAACAACTTTGTCAGATGAAAGCTAACAATTTTCTGGAGCAGACAGGAGTTTCATTATACGGATAGGGAGACAGATTTGAGGAACTGAAATTGGAATTGCAGCAATGAAACTATGAAGGAAAAAAAAAGATGGAAAATCTCTGCTAAGAGTCCAAGATATATTTTCAGGTTCATAAGTTCTCTTTGGAATGCAGTAAAATCGGCATTACTAAAATTTAACAGGAAGATTCATTTGAGTTGGATGTGAAAGAAACCCATTTAAAGTCTGATATTGTTATTATTATTGTTCTAAACATCATCACGTTTGTCCCCATTGTGTTCGTTTCTTAAAAACTCACAAGAGCAAGCAAATTTCTGTATCTTTTCATATCCTGAGAAAATGAAAAGGAATAGGTTATGTCTCAGATAAGTAGCAATCTATCACTGTACTAGGCATTTTGGCAACATGAAATGGTAATCCTTTTCCCAAAAAGTTTACATCTTAAAGAGATAGCAGGTACATAGAAAAATCCTACAGACAAAGAGGGTGAACATCGTGTTACCTCAGCACTTCAGTTTCACTCATTTTCCCCAAGAGAGATGAAGGCAAAATGGCAGGGAAGGGTATAGGACACAGAAGTTGGAGTGGGTAGGCTGAGGGAAACCCTTATTCATCAGTCTCAGAGGGGAAGAGCACAAAAGAGTTTCTTTCCAGAACAGGCACTTCCTTCACATTTATTTTTCAGAGTCATGGAAAATAAGGAGTAAAACTGATAAGGAGGAAATTAGGGAAAATAAAAGCTCAGCTACAGTGTCTGATGTTTCAAGTAAACACTCGCTGCCTGGCATAATTTATATTTCAAAAAATTAGCATGTCCAAAGTAGCTACAAATTTCTATTGAGCTCTACTTTTACCACATAAACAAGGAAAAATGTTTTGCCACTCTTTAGTTACTGAGATGTGTACTATCAACTAGAAAAAAAGCAAACCAAAATAAAACAAAAAGCAACATATGACATTGTCAGACAAAAATTGTCTGAGAGATCTCTGATTTGTTAAATTTCATCTAAAAATCTTAGAACTCCATGTACACTTCAGAGGACTGGAAGAACCTCATGGCATTGGCTAAAAATGGCATCGTTTTTAACATTATTTGATAGATAAGTTGGAAGCTTGAAATCTGTTACAGGTTGAATCAGAACTGATCTGATACAAATTTGAATTCGCATAGAATTAGTGGCATAGCTGTGAAAAAAGACCTCTCCATGTATTTCTTGTTAGATAAGATGGATACAGAAACAATCCTTACTCTCTCTTTTCCTCATTTACTCTTGCACAAAAAAAATCCTCCAGGAGCTTCCCACCCCATCTCAGTTCCCCTGTCCACAGTGTTAATATTGCAGAGTAGAGAAATGAACCATAAAAGTGATACTTTACCCAGAAAATTGCAATGGAGATGAAAAACAATTCAATCTATCGAGTTTATTAAATAAAGTACTGCAAGATTACTTACTTAGAGTGTGTCTGTATCTTCATGTGGGGAAAAAACCCACAACACTGGGAATTAAAGGGCTTTCTGTAGAAAAGCAGTCAGGACAAGTTGCCAGAACCTAGTCTGACACATTCAAGTTATGAACTAAAGACATATTTTTAACCAAAAAGTTATTAATTGATGAAATAGACTATCTAGGAAAATTATAGATGACTCAGGTTTGTGCTTCTTGAGGCCAAGGTATAATTCCTCTGTGGAAGGCCAATCTCACTTTGTACCATCTCAACATAGGGGTGGCTAGTAAAATTAAACAGCCTAAAACATGCTGAGGATTAGAGTGTTCCTTAAGGCCTTTATGAGTCTTAACACACAAGTTACTTTGACAGATATATAACAGCAGGATAATTACACAGTCAGTTATATGCTAAACATTGTATTTTGTATTAATAGAAAATTATTTTTATTTTTTAAACTTGCTTATAAAATGGACCCGAAAAAGCAAAACATCCTCAAAAGCTTGTTCTAAATTAGCCACGAGTTATGAATGTTCAGTGTAATTTTTCAGTTTTCTCTTGAATTAGCATTTTCCATGCAAGACCTGACTCACACTGCCTGAGACTCTCAGGCCCTGAGAACACATGCACAGTCCTGCAGTCCCAAGCTCCCTGTGGTCCTAAGACTTTCAGGATGTTGTGTTTACAAGGTCTATAGCACCCAACAAGCAATCCACCTATGATCTCTTGAAGCTTGGCAGATATATAGCAAAGATTCCCTTCAATGAAGATATCTTGGGGTCAATGACTTGACATTTCTTTGAAAAACTGTCTCAGTAGAAATTTTATGGGTGTCTTTAATGCTAAGAGATTTAAACCAAAAATCCAGTGTTCAAGTCCCCATGATTTATTTTTCTTGAGAACAAGCTTTTCTATAATTATAAAGAATTCAGCTAATGCAGCATGTTTGTTCCCGGCTCACAACGTTTCCATTTAATGAAAGGAATACTTGATGTAGCTGTTGCCATAGAAACAAGACATGTTTACACAGGAGCTGAGATAGAGGGTTTTATGTGTGAGTGGGGCTGCAGGAGCTGGGTGAAGTTTTGGAACTGCACAATCTCTCCACTTTTGTTTATGATGGATTTCCTCCTGGATTTATACTAGTTCCTCCTGGATTTATTCTGTGCAGGGATGATTTGTGTACAAATGTTAAAGTTGGTTGCATGGAGCTATAGAAGAGTATAAAATAGCCCACAAGCAAATCTAGAATAAAGTCACAATTTCCAGACCTCAAGATTTCTTCTATTTGCTATGTTAAAATATATCAGCAATCAATTACTGTCCAACTTGGCACCAAGAGCTTTGCTACTAACATTTCTACACTCAGACTCACTACCAGAAGTGCTGACGTCTTTTTGGGTGCCAGAGTCAGAGATCAGCTTCTCAAAAGCTCAGCACATCAGGCCGTGAGATATTTTGAAAAGGTGGCCATCATTGCTTGATTGAAAGCTGCACAACAGAGTGGATTTAAAAGTCAGTCAACTTCCCATTTTTCAGAAAATTAATTTTGCAAAAGTATTTCTATCTTTGTACTCCTACTCTGCCTTTTTCTGGGGGCATGATTAAATAGTATATTTCTAACACACTTTTCCCCCGTGAAATATCCGTAAAAATCTCCAGTACTGTGGACTCTGTTGCTGCCTAAAACAGTTGAGGTGGCTGATTATTCCCACAAAGTGAAGGTCTTTGCCCTTGACCCCATCAAAGAGCATCCTGTTTGCTTCTTCCTGCTGCCAGGTGAACCTAACCAGGTCTGATTTTTCAGACTATTTCATACCTTTATCCATACCTCTTCCATCTAACATTTTTTGTACATTTCTTGTTGAAAACAAACATATTAGGCCATCCTTTGAGTGAAGACTCTTTTAAATACCACTAAATGCTTCAGCCGTAGCAGCACAATCAGCTATTGTTTCTCCACCTGGAGGAATAATAGAGCAGGCCTGTCTTTTATTTTGCTCTTATTACTCCTGCTAAAGAATTTATTGTTAGTCTGTGTTTCCTTTGTTAATGTTGGCTCATTTATTATCACAATAGCCAAAAGACACTACTTTTTAAAGGAAAACATTGGCATGCAACCAATTGCTACTATTATTAATCATCTAACTGCACCTTTGGTACTTGATGATGTGCTTTCTCTGGTCTTGCTGAGTGGTCTGTTGCTTTTTCTCAGGGGAACATTGTGTCTCTCCCCCTGATAAAAAACCCTGGCTGCAATGCCCAAGCACTAATTAAGATTGTCTCAGCAGGTCTAAGTGCTGTTTTGTACTTCTGTCCAGAAGCAGCAGCATGCTGTTAAAAAACTGACCAGACAGCCCTCTTAAAGCCAAGTATTATTTATTGAGATCCAATGCTTTTCAGAGAAAATCCATCTTTATGCAATAAACTGTCTACTCACATGTTTATCTCAGTGATTGTCTACACATGGTGATTTTGATAGGTTGAAATTTCCAGCAGACCCTGTCTAAGCTCTGGGCACAGTAATGGGTTCCTTTCGTTCAAGGACCAACTTCTTTAGCTCGGGCATAAAGTATGTTTTACAGAAGAACAGATGTGGTTATCCTCCTCTTTTCCAGAGATGAGAATACTTTAAAAGTATTTTCTATAGCTTTTGATTCACCTGCTGGCAGCACTGGCAAAATGGTTTTCTAATTTTGGGAGATGCAACACAGAAAGAAGCTGTTGCCATGGATCCTCTCCCTCTCCTTCCCTTCCCACTGTGTTCATTTGGAAGCAATTTATCCACATCCAGCTGTTGCTTTCCTGCTTGATTTTTTCCAGTGGTCTTCTATTAAGCAAAATCAATATATTATTTACAGGATATGTATCTCATTGCCAAGGTTGCCTATAAGGATCCCAACACTGCTGCAGCAAGGAATGTGTTGCAGCTATTCCAGAAAACCTCTTCCCTATCTTGCCTAAAATATATTTACATGGGCTACTAAGAAACTGGATCTTTTTTTTCCTCCTTCCTGTTCTGCACATGCAGAATGTACAGAACCTTCCAAATGCCTTTTCAGTAGCTCTGGCACCTCATTGAAGGGAAAAAGGGCACATAAGAATGTTATCATTCAGTGCCTTGAAAGGGGGGAAGGCTTTTTCAAAGGTTTAACATCATTTAGTTAACTCCTCTTAAAAGAAAATCATTAGAATTTATTCTTCAAAGAGGAATTCTACCTTCAGAGAGGTAGAATGTGTGGTGAAAAGGTAATTCAAATGTTTATGATTGTAATAACCCACCATATATGAAGAAAAACATAAAATCAACATGTCAAAGCAGGTACATCCTATCAAATGCTGTCCTGGAATTGTAGTTGCTCTAATAAGTCTGTATCCAAATGCTAATTGTACACCGAGAGACAAACTGTGAGGCCCTCTGTGGTTAGACTTGCTGAGGAACCCAGAGCTGCTGCTGTGGCTGTGCAAGAATCATTAGCAGCTGTAAGGCCAGAATAGGGAGGGGATATTATTGTATTATTGCTTAAAACTCACTTTTTGGGTTTGGGGATAACAAAGCATGCAACAGGTGAATGAGAGGATTTATGGCTGGACTACCACGGTTTTTTTTGAACAAAAATGACCTTGGAAACATCTCTATGGTCTTATCAAGTCAACTGGAAACTTTCCTTCCCATAATTTTTATCTAAGCTGATTTCTTTCAATACACAGTTGAGGCAGGTGCTGGGAAATGGACATTTGGAAATTTCAAAATGCGATGGGCTAACAGATCAGTTGTTCAAGCTGCGAGCTGGGGGTTGCTGTTTGCTATTAGGGAAAAATCCCAACTGCCAGCAAGATTGCTGAGGTGTGTTTAGTGCTTAGAAAAGCCAGTGAAGCTCCTGTGGGAATAATGCAGTGCTGTTTATTCTATCCTTGTGATACAAACTGTGAGACAGGAGGTGAGGTGTATTCATCTCATAGCCCAAAGACCGAACAAGTATAGAAGTAGAACTGCCCACTTGGGGTCATTAAACTTGTACACTTCAGGCACTGGTGGCAGCTTTTGTTTGCAAGCTGCACTTCATATCCCTGAGTGGAATAAAGAGCACACAGCAGATACGACGCTGTTAAGGCTTAAAAAGCAAACATGTGTTTGGCTTTATTTTACCTTTCTTGAAGTTATTACTGTGATCTGTACAGACCCAACTTTGAAAGATCAATGTGAGAAAGCCATGTAACTCATGTGAGATGTTTCTCTAAACCTCTGACGGGACGATTTTTCTTACTAAGAATCCTGTCATTATGAAGACACATGGAATACTGTGCCCCTTGTAACTGCTGAGGAAATACCTATAATATATGTTGTTGTCAAGCAGAGAGGAAAAAAGCCAAACCAAACACTTTAGATAGGAGCAAATTTTAAAAAGGTTACAAATTGAAGTCGGTGTGCATTCAAATAGGTCAGAAAAATAAGACAGGCAATACACAGCATATTAAGTAAAGTTCATACATTTAAAAATGTATGTTTGGTTGTTGTGATTTAGATGTTCAAAAGCATCAATGATAATTTAGCAGTAAATTTTAAGTTCACCCGGTTCAAGCCAGTTGTAATAGATTAGCTCAGTGCTACTCTGTAATAAACTCTGGAAGTTCAGCAGAAAATAGCAGTGGCTCAGCTACTCACTAAGCTGCAGCAGACTGAGTGAACTCGTGTATTCCTGTGGAAGGATCTGCTCTCCCCAACCAGCACCTCTGATATTGCTGATACAAAACTGCCTGATAGTGGAGCAGGGTGGAGTCTTCAATCACGGGTGAACTTGGTCAGGGTTGAGCACAACTTGTGGAGGCTGAGCACAGCTCCAGGGAAGACAAGGACATTTTGGTCTAAAGCATATAGAATATGATTTATTTAAATGTCATAGAGATATTAGGGGATTAATAAAACCAAGCCAAGACCAGACTTGAAGACGTGTCGTTCTGTATGATCCTCAAGAGCTGGTTTTGTCAAAGACAATCTGTGTATGAACAGAGGAACAAAGGAATAATGGAATGATGATTATTTTAACGGATTAACATAAGATTTGTGCTTTCATTTTACAATATGATTTGTGGGAGATTATATAAAGAAAAACAATCAAACTGATAAACCTGCTTTCAGGTTTGCTTCATCATTTGTGAGTTCATGCTCCTGATGGAAATTTGTCCCTAAGAGGGCTAAAGCAGAGTTTAAGTTTCAAAATAAAACTTGAAATAGCACTTCCATATTTAAAATTCCTATATGGAGTGAGTGACACTTTCTTTCAAACATTGCCCAGTAGTAGAATAAGTTCTGAATCAGAAGTGATAATTTCAGCTGCTTATATAATTCTTAATTTCATTTCTCATAAACCACTGTTGTGTTTTGTGTTTAACAACCACTCATCCCATCCTGAAATGAGAATTAAGCTTATAGATATGTCAGAAATAAACATGTGATCCTTGTGGAATGATAGGTGAATGTAAACACAGAAGATGTTTATTCACTGCCTGTGTTCAAACTGTTTGGTTTTTCCTTGGGAATATTGGGCCAACTGATGCAACGAAGGTGTCTGTGGTGTGAAGGAACATTACACAGCAATGCCCTTATCAACACACTGGAAGGGTTTATAGAACACTCTATTGTCAGCTCCCTGACAAAATTTTCTGTCATACAACGCTCTTTTTGGAGACATGCATCTATAAAACTGACAGGAAAGAAAACAAATTAGCTCTATTCCCCTCTGTATGCATATAGAGATCTCTGTGTTCCTGGCAATTCTTCAATGCCACCCTCCTCATATTGATATGTCTGCCTTACTGCCTGGTGCTGAGTTGGGTATTGTTATTTTTATTAAAATTATAAAAAAAATTTATGAAAGCAAACTCTGGGGTTTTTCCTTCCTTGACCTGAACACCTTGGTGTCCAGAGGCAGAGCCAGGGCTGGACCTCTCTCAACAAGCTTTGATGAAGTAATATATCAGGCATGTTTCCAAATAGATCTAGTGCCAGGCTTACAGGACTCCTACAGTATAAATCATAACTCAGGACAGATTCCCCCTAGTCTAATGGCTGGATTCTGCAAAGTCTTTGCAATCCTCTTTCTCGTGTGCCCCATGACAGAAATGAATTGTATAAAAACAATAAAAAACTTAATTCTCTCAAAAATACAAGAATCACCAGGAAAATATCTTCTTTTTTTCCTGAAAGGTGATTCCTAAGCTTTTTAATCCTCACTGGACAATGGTCATAAGCTGTGGTAAACAGAACCTGCCTGTCAGCTACCTAGTATTGGTATCTCTAATTCTTCTGCTCTTTGATCTAGCTAGACTTTAAAGAAGATGAAAATATAACTTTCTAGTTCATCTGGTTGTTTTGATCCCAAATGTTAAAGCATCCTTTTAAAGTCATGGGAAATGTGATGGGTCAGACAGATTTTGGAAGCCATGGCCTAAAAATTCCTGAGAATGTTCACATTATTTATATTTATTTATATTAAGTGCGAACCCATGAAAGGGACACGAAGTTGCATTTTGGCAGTGTGAGAGCCTTTGCTCAGGTAAAGACTTTCATTTCAATTCTCCTTCTAATGTCTCTCACTTGAGGAAACTCATAAGGGCATTGAGGTAAAGATAATTCCGTGAGAATGATGGGTACTCTGAAGTGCTGCACTGCAGAATTTATCAAGCTGAGCTACTCGGAATATTTTAATAATTACCTGGTATTGTATTTGACAAAGTGGAAGGATCTTGTGGAGATTCATCAGTTCTAATGAAGTTTAGGGGAATGTCTGAGGCTGTGGGATCTCTAGTAATTTCTGCTGAGAGAAAGAGCGAGCAGGAAAGCTTAAAGCTAACATTTTAAATCTGAAAATAGGTGTTTTGATGTAGTTTCATTTTGTCTGAGAACATTGGGTTTGCCTCATCAACAAACTATTTTTCCTGAAACCTCAAAAGCTGTCAAAGCTGGAGTTAGTATCCTTGAATCATCTCAGTTTTAAAAATCGTTGGAAAAGCTTCCATAGGAATTAATGGGCCCTGAAATAAATCATCAGTGGAACAGGGCTGAAGTGTTATGTAAAAACTCCTTCTCTCCTGTATTAGGAAGCAGCTTTGTGAATTACACCACAAAATGAGTCCATAACATCAGATGATCCAACAATATCAATGAATTGTGTTTCTGTGAAACTGTTGATGAGTTGAAATTGATGCTTTAGTGAATCAGTGTAGATCCTGTATCAGAATTTGTTCAGATCAGAAAATCTGAAGTTTTTTTAATGGGCAAAGACTGTGGGTTATAGAAGAGCACCTCAGTTTGTCTTCTACATGTTTTCTTGTTTTCTTTATTTTTCTTTTTCTNGTTTTTTTTTTTTTTCTTTTTTTTTTTTTTTTTTTTTTTACCTGTAGCTGTTTTAGCCAGGTCTAACAGAAAAAAAAAAATTCTTCAAGACTTCTCTCTCATGTAATTTTTTTTAACAAATATTGGTCATAAGTCATTCTGTCAAAAGATCATTGAAGGAGTTAACTCTGAGATGAAGGAAAATCATTCTGGATCAATCACTAAACTTGATGATGGAAATGTAAGCATGGGTGACACATCAGTGTGTCAAAAGGACAAACTGAAAAGTACTGCTTGAGAAGGGAATGCCCCACATAGGCATGAGCCTGCAAGCAAATAAAGGTAGAGTAGGTCCAAACACTGCATCCAGGAGCAGGAGCAGGAGCAGGAGCAGGAGCAGGAGAAGGAGCAGGAGCAGGAGCAGGAGCAATTTGACTCTATCAGAGAGTTTTGCTGGTCCTTTTCAGCCAGCCAGGGTAGGAGCAGGGTGTTTGCAAGGTGGCTGCAGGAGACCAACTGGCTCAAGTTATTTGTTGTTGTGGGCACTCCAGCCTGGGTTTGGGTGAGTGCCATGATGGGTCCCAGTGTCACATCCTGCCCTGCAGGATGCCAGCAGCCTGGTGAAAAGAAGGCTCCTGACTTCAATCACCTTCCCTCACTCCAAACTCAAGGGAGAGAGATGGCACTGGGCCAGGATTATCTTTACAAGACCATTTCCATTAAAGCCAAGTGAGAGCTTTTACCCTTCCTAATCCCTAAACTCTTCTGTTCCAGAAAATAGAACTAATCATGAGTTTTTCTGGTGCAATCAAATAAGCAAATATGTAGCTGAATGATACACTGCCTGTCATTTTATCTCAGTTAAGGACACAATATGCTTCCTAACCCTGTGACATCCCTTTGTGTTTTTCGTAATTAGAAAAAATGTTGACATTTAGATTCAGCACAGCTTTGGATATCAAAAAATGGCCCATTTAATGTAAAATCTCCAGCTCACTAATTAGTTTCTAAAGTTGGAATCAGGTGTTTATAAGCCATTTAAGCAAAACAAATTAGTGCTCTACAGAGACTGTTGTTGGCCAGGCTATTAACTGAGCTAAAATACTCTTTAAAAACTTTGCAAAACTGCAAAACAGGAGCTTTATACATATCAAGTCGTCTGAAAAAGAACGTGTTTGTTTCTATTGAGTACCATCTCCAAGTCTATTTACTGATATCTTTGAATAAACACCTTTCAATTATTTTTTATCCAATCTCAAAAGTAATGTTTGCAAGGAAAGTGTGAAAGGAATGGAAGAAGATGACAAAAAAAATTTCTGAAAGGTACTTGAAATGAGCCCATTTATAGTAGAGTGCTTGTCTAATTATAAGGACAATCACTGTTGGTGAAAATCGTAGGTGTTAAATAATTTCCACTATTTTAGCTCTCCAAGGCACCAAGCCAGCAGTCAGTGACACAGGTGTTTGACTTTAGATAACCACACCACAGAGTGCTGAAGCTGCAGAAAAGCCTGCATGTTTGCAGAGCTGGGACATAATCGGGCACATCCTGTTTCATTTGCACAGAGCCCCACAAATACACAAAGTGAGGGTAAAAAAGGCATAAAAGTTAATAGATCCGGAAATAAGCAGTTTAACCCCACCCACCTCAGGTTTGTTTGGCCCTAGTGTAAGCAGCTATACAGGACAAAAGAGCAGCTGGGTCTTTACATCTGTTTAGTAAAATTGGGTGATTTGGGTCTGTAAAGAACAACCATACTTTTTGTAAAAGGAAAAAACAACCTCCCAGACTCAATCCTGTTCAGTTCCTGCTAATACTTCACAGGCCAAGTTCTCAATTACCTTCCCTCACTCCAGACTCAAGGGAGGGTGATGGCATTGGTCCAGGATCATCTTTCCAAGACAATTTCCATTAAAGCCAAGGGAGAACTTTCCATTCTTCATCTCTAAACTCTTCAGAAAATAGAATTAATCACAGCTACAGCCCGTGTTCTCAGCAAAGACAATGGGGTTGCTAAATATGTGTGGAGAAAAACAGGAAATCAGATTAGTGGCAAAATCTTATTGAGAATTTGTTAGTTACAATATCATTTAGGGCCATACCTTTGCCATCAGCATCAGAGAACAAGTAGATTTTCCAGTGATTTTGAGGTGAAACAATATTATCTAGTCTTGTCAATAATGGCCGGTCTTTTCAAATATATTTAAAAAATTAATTTATCACAATATGTGCATTGTATAACTTATTCATTGTGGACTGGGCAACTAATATCTGAATAAAGGGAAATAAGACTGATTGTAGGTACTTGTTTGTCAGGATGTGGTAAAATTATATGGCTAGAAACAATCTTCTTTCGAATTCTCAGATTCCTTCAGGCTTCATCCTCCTTGGAACTGTCAGTCAGCCCGCAGAGATGGTCAGATGCAATTCATACTGTACCTTGAGAAAAAAGTATGTGCAACTTCTGCGAGACCGTTGCATTTCTGTTTGTTGCACTGTTTCTCTTCTTTCCTCCTTCTACTGAACTGAAGGAGGTAGAATGAGTCCAGTTTCATCTTTTATATTTTGGACTTTTCAGTTATTCCTGGCTGTTGCTGCCAACAGGACCAGGAGATCTTTCTCATATTTTCAGATTGTCAGTGGTGTAGAGGAGAGGATTTCTACCTGGTAACCTTGGAACAATGAACTTCCAACTTGTTGACTCAATCTTATATGGTAGTAAAAGAACAGAATTTCCAATTCACTGGCTATGCAAAGACCCAACATCTATGAAAGCAGCTCAAGTCAAGACAAACTGAAAATGCTCTGCCTAATTTTTTAACAAAAAGAAAAATGAAAAAAAGGGGGGAAAAGCATTATACTTAAACTGAAATTCAATACCTCCTTTTCTTTTGAGAGAATGCAAACTTTTCATCTATTTAAAATTGCTATACTTTCACAATGAAAATGCTTCTTAGAAAAAAATAGCCTTAAAATATGTAATTTTCTTCTTTAAAAAAATCCAAAGTTGTTGTAAGGAACCATTTATCTTGCTGTTAAACATAAAAATAGTGTTATTCTGTGTTAAGCTGTTTAGGTTAGCAAAATTACTTTTCTCGAAGTTAAAAAGAACCTCCCTAACTCTCTTTTGAAAAGTATAGTGACAAAGAACAGCGCTGGAGGGGATTATTCTTGCTGCACTTGCAGGAGATTATCACCAGGGATGGCTCTTCAATCAGGGCCACTTGAGGAAACTGTGTGCAAAGAAGGAAAGGTAAATATGCTTGGTCAATCTACTTCCTATTTAGATGCCCCTGAAAATGCCCTATTTTCACTTCCATTCACCTCAAATAGCAGAAGTAGGCCATCAAACTTTTTATTTCTGACCAGTTCCCTACTGGATAAGCCTGCTGCTCATGGGAACTGCTGGCTACAACAGGATTAGCTCCCAGGTCTTTCACTACATGTGCTGCCTTCTCAGATAAAAGCTGCTTTTCTCCTTTCTCCAGGTGCATTTACTTCTGTGAGCAATCAACTTATCTCCTGGTCCATAAAACTGCATTATTCTTATCACTATTTTCCTCTGTGAACATCAGCAGGGAAATTACTGTATGCTAGGAACTTAATTATTCATTAGCTTTTGGCCGGTTTCTTCATACAACTTCCTCTGTTATGATTTCAGCTGATACAATAATAACAAGACAATAAAATTGTGCCTAAAACAACTCCCTTAACAAAAAAGAGGTGGAAACAGATGCTTAGGTTGGATGCCTGGCAGACTTCTGAAGTTTTTCTTCTATTGCCTGAAAGCCCTGGGTAGAATTGTATTCAATTTAAGTCAAATAACTTACCTTGCTTTAAATTGCACCCCCTCTGCAATTTGATGCCACGAAACCCATCCAGAAGGGTTCATCGTTTGTCCACAAGAGGAAATTATTCTTCTCTGGTGGATCTCTGAAGCTTAGAAATATATTCCCAGAGCAGACCCATGTAAATGAAGCATGAATTTTTTAATGTACTTACTGTAAACCAGCAAATGAGATGCTGCCAGCTATGCTAAGCACTCTAGTTTTCTTCAAATCACATGTGAATATAAGCTTTTTCAGCTGTTTCTTGTTTGTTTGTTTTTTAACAGAATCACACAATTCTGTAATTCCCAATATGTTCAGTTTTTAGAGCTCTCAAAGTGTTCACTGGTGATGGTTTATCTGACAGATTGTGTCAGTTGTGTTGAGAGCTCCTTTTACAGTGCTGTTTCTGCAAGTTCCTTGTTGAAAATGTATACATATAAATAAAAGTAAAAATAAACCGAGATATAAGTGCACTAACAGTTCTTTTTAGCATTCCTTCTCTTGTATGAAGAAGGCAATGGCTTTGAAGAAGGACTGTGGTCAAATAATGTTAATATCTGTATGTTTTCTTTCCAGCTACAAGCTGATGAGACATTTTCAGCAATTAGACAAAATGCATCTTCTAATACATAAAATATTTTATTCTCTAGTAGCCTTCCAATATATAAAAGGCTGTTAGAAAGAAGACAGACATCTATTGTTTGCTGAGTATGGGACTAGAACAAATTCAGATGAATTTGCAACAAATAGTAGTCAGACTAGGTATTGGGAAAATACGCAGAGTAAATAAAAGTCTGGAAGAAGTGACATAGAAATGTTGACTATCTTAGAGTTTATAGAACACATTAAGACAAATTTGTCAGCTGTGGCTCAGATATACTTGATGCTTTTTCAGGACAAAGGAAGGGACTTTAGGGTGTTCTGGAGTTGTTTCCAGAAACATAGTGCCTGCATGGATGGTTATCGATATCTATCAATAATTTATGCTAATAATTTATGCTAACCACTTATCATATGCCTGGCTTCTGCTTGTTACATAAAAAAAATTCTGGTTTAACTGCAGTATTAACCATCCCTAACTGATAATTCAGATTCAGAAAGTGCCATTCCCTGGTTTGAGGTACATCACTTGAGTTTAACCAGTGATCCTGTGCTTCTCAGGGAGACTCGAGCTTCCAGAGTCTCTGGAGCTTCTCTGGTAGCCTGGCCTGATCAGGACTTCTGAAAGTTGGGGTTTAAGTGTTACGTAAAGGTAACACTTTCCATTGGAGACATATTAAACCCCCAGATGTGTCTTCTTCTCTCTGGCTCTCACCTGAACCCCAGTGAAAGGGAGTCTTACGATCTTTTCGCCTGACATTATGAGGTAGGTGAAACTAAGTGACACTTAAAACCTATTTTGAAATCTGCCATGTGTTTTTCATAGGTAAACCAAACTTATCTGTGTGCTCCAAAATATATTAGCATGTATGGAAAGGGAAAAGAAAATCTGGACAGACTGCTCAGGTACGTATTACATTTTATTGTCATATGTTCAAATGTGTTAAATGACCTGTACAGATTAGTCCCGAGCATTGTATTCCTGAGACTATAAAAATACAGAGTTAAATGAAAGAGATAAGCCACTAGTCTTTTTGAACTAGCTGTTTTATAATTAAAAGCATGATTCACTTAGGAGAAATATGTTCCTTAATCGTTTCAACTCATCTAATGACCCTCCTTTCTCATCCTGTTAATAAATCAATTTTCTTTCAAGTAAAAAACAATAGAAGAGATGCATAAAATGCATCCATAATGCAGTCCTCAGGCAAGGAAGTCTCAAAGCACCAAAGAAATCAAAATGCCTGTTGCCATCTGTGGCAATTCTGCCGTTTGCAGCCAATATGATCATTCAAATCCTTATCTGTCAACAGTATAATGACACGCTGATTAAGCAATAGGGGTACTAAAGTTCAACAGAGTTATTTGAATATGATCTGCATGAGGCAGCTTATACTCCCTCTGATTCCTAAAATCTGTCTTATCAGATGGTAAGATTAGTGAAAAACTGGTTGTATTTCACAATTGTACAAAAGAGGATGCCTGTTTGTAATACAGCATCTGTTTCTTCTCCTTCACAGCAATTCCAGGGATGTGATGTATGCTGTCTCTGCCGAACACTTTTCCAAGGAGTCATTATTCCATGGGAGAAACCATACCACAGCAAAAAAGCTCTCTGCTGGAAGTCAGGCCTGAACCTAATTTCCACCTCCTCTTATAAATGACCCTGATTATGAAGAGACGTATTAGTGAATTTCCCAGCTAAACAATTTCATTTAGAAGAAAGAGCAGAACAAAGTGAAAATAAGATAAGAATAGGAAAGGGTCTTGCTGCTCCTACAGTTACCAGGAATAGCTACAAAATGCTCATCTAAAGTCAGAAAAATCCCCCGTCTTTTAAAAAAATCGTTCCAATCCCAGGTGTGAGGGTCTCTAACTGCTGGTTGTACATTCAGCTGACCTGGATTGTCCAGGTTCTATTTGTGCTGCGGAAATGCGTATTTGTAACAGCATATAGAGGTGGTCTAAAACTTGACAATATATTTTGTGAGAAAATCTCAATTTCCCTCATTAAAATTGAATTTAAATTTCCCTCATTTATTGAAAAAAAACATTTTTTCATCCAACAAACCTTTTATTTTTTTTTTACACATAACTTTGGTATATCAAAGAGTAGTAGCAAGACACAGAAAATACCTGAGCACATGGTCAATTCCTATAAAACTTGGTATTTCAGTAGAGTATTTTAAGTTTATCATTATAATTTTTATGGGATGGTCTGTATTACTTGCTGGCCTCTTGGCTTTCTAGTCTTTGTTTTGGTTGTAGCTTTTTCCTTAAATGAGTCAAATCTCATGGATTTTAAAACCTGGTATCTCAACATCAGTCAAATGCTCTTTTCTTTCTTTTTTAAATTCTTTCCAATCCTCTTTACATACTTTTAATTTTTTTTCTCCTAATTTCTTGAAGTCCATACATGGCATTGGTTAACCTTTAATAAGAGCATACTTGCTATAAAACTGAAATATATGTACCAGCAGCAAATACTGAATGGGATAGGCAGGGGTGTGACTTGACTTGTGTCTCTGTATAAGCAAGGTATTTTCTGTCCTTGCTGTCTAGGATAAGAGACAGAAGTGCTGCTGCCAACAGAAGGAATGTTCACAGAAATGAGCAGTGTGTGTGGCTGGGTCTGCATTGCTTACAGCTCTGGTTGCTGCTTGTGAGACTTCTCCTGCTTGTGAATAACAGAACTCAGCTGAGCTGAAAGACTGGAAAGAAAAGGATGTTCCAGGCAGTGATTTTGTCATGCTGTTCTTGAAAGTATGTTAGTGGAAGGAAAGCATATAATTTCCATGTTGGCTGCCAAATCAGTGCCTATGAGAACTCCTCCATGGCAATTCAGTGCCTGGATTGGTATCACATCCCTATGATTACAAATACCAAAGTTACCACAACATCTTTTCCCTGATTTATACCCCCCACACCTATAAACAGTTTTTCTTTTCTATTATTGTCTTTTTGTCGATTTATACATGGCAAGCCCTATTTTTAGGTGCCTTAGCTTCTCGACTGACAAAGATTTTAAAGGTAACAATGGCAGATCCATCCAGTGTCAGCATTATCACGTCTCTTACAGACTCCTGAACAGACATAGTTATCTGATCAGAAACCGAGGTGAGAACAGTCCTGATGCTCTTCAGAGATTTCAGAAATACTTTAGTGATTTTGTTTGTAATTCAGCCAGCTAAAAGTGGCTGGCTGAGCTGAGGAAGGACTGTGGTGAGGAAGGACTGTGGTAAGGAAGAGGATAAACTTTTTGGCAATGATACTGCTGCTGTAATTTAGCAGAGATATAAGTGACTAAGACTCAGCCAAATGACAGAAATATTTTTGATATTTTTTCAAAATGTCTTCTCATAAATTTAGTTTATTAAAAAAACCAGCAAATAAGTTGAGAAATTACAGAAAATATTTTTCCAGTGATTTTGTTTTCATTTTGATCAACTCTGTGACGAAGTTAAAATAAACATCAGAACTAAAGTCCATTCTAAAATTCTTATTTCTTCTCTCTGCTATAAAAAGAAATCAGGTAATATTTTTGTTTTTCTTCTTAAACACCACACCCTTATTTTTCTTTAAAACAAAATTTTGAAATTTAAAGACCAAAAGAGTTTGGTGGAAGAGAAAGTTTGTGGGACTCATGTTTTATGCCATCAGATCAAAAAAAAAGCATATGTCCTTTTAGCCAGACCCAATTTGAATCTGGTAAATTTGGTGTGGGGTTTTGTGTTGTTTTGGGATTTAAGTTGCAGTATAACCCAAAAAGCCTAGATGGCTGGCATTGGTGTTCTCTGGTCAATGAGAATTACTCATGGTGCACAGACAGGTAGGGAGGAATTTGGACAGAAATTAAAGGTACTCACGTTATCAATAATATATTTTCCACCTTTTTTTTTTCCAAGGACTGGCAGAGCCACAGCTGTCTGTACACCTGAACAATCTGTGTAGGTGCCAAAACCATGAAAAGCTTGTAAAGTTTGAGAGAAGATGTAGCTGGTATTTCATACTGCTTCATGGATATATATTTCCCCCTGAAGAGCTTTCAAGCCATCAATACCCTTCTGAAAATAAACAAGCCCGTGAGCAATGCAGCAATGCCTTCACAGCTGGTGAAGAGAATGGGTACCCACGGGCAAAGGGACCCCTTAAGGCACTGACACATCTCACTTCTGAACTGGAGGAAGGAGATACCTCCTTCCCCCCAAATTTTGACCCATGGGCAAAAACATGTATGTTTTTTATAATCCGAAGTGACACTTCAAAGAATTGTGGGCAAAGCCTTGGCTCCTGAAAGAAATAGCTGAGGTGATCAAATTAATTAAAAGAGTGGAAAAAACCAAAGTCTAATTTGGGTTGAAATTAACGTTGATTATGGCAGATGAGATAAATCAGGATGACACAGAAAGAAATTGTAATAGAGCAGACAGTGCCTTCTTCAACTTCAGAATGCTTCAACTCCATTTTAAAACAGAAAATACGAGTCTTAGCAGGATCAGCTCCTGCAGAAATGGATATATATGATGTATAATTGCTGAAGTAGGGGTATCAATCTTTCTAACCTGTATAAATGCCTTGTAAAGCTGTCAAAACCTTGTGGGAAAGTCAAATTGCAATTGGTGTGCAAATTGGGTGTGATCTATTTGACGTTTTAGGATGCAGAGCACAAACAGGTTTTGCTGTCTACTCCTTTCCCCACACTCTTCCCAGCGGTCACACTCAACCCTTTTTTAACTTCCAAGATCTTCTTAAAAGTGTCACTATCAAATCCATGCAATCCTTTTTTCCCAAACTGAGACCTATATATTTTATTTTTTTGTATAAGATAAAGGTAAGTGGAGTGGCAGGCAAGGCTGAGGAGGAAACCAAATCAAAATAACAAGCAGAAATCCAAGGGAAGACAACAATGTTGTTATGCACAATAAAAGGCATTAATGAAGAGAAAACAGGTATTGGTACCACCTACCAGTTGAAACAGTCTTTAGAAAACTTAATTTTCATACTCATGACGTATGCAGGTTTGTGAATGTATATGTGAGAGATCCAAGGAAAGTGTGGTTGCTCGGTTCCCAGTGGACAGATGTGATTGAAGAATTGGTAGCTTGAATTTGTCCAAAATATTTCCAGATCATCTTGATTTTGTGTCCTGGCCAGCCTTACTTAAAACACATTTATGAGTCCAATTTAGTCTTTGCATAGCTTTGAAATAAACTGTATGTAAGAGTGCACCACAGATTTATGGTTGCATTTCCTTTACTTTTAAAGTACAATTTCTTTTACCACTTGGAGCTTAATTGCTGTTCTTCAGTCCTACCATATGATGGGCTCTCAGAAATCTTGATCATGAAAACAAGTAAAATTATTCCCCTTCACTTCTTCCTTCAATATTTGGATAGAAAATGTTCCTCAGAGTTTCATATCTATACATGATTATTCCTTTGTGACAGATGGGCTGTTAAACTATTTAACAACATGCTTATAAAACTGTGATTTAATGATAACGTATTTTCCTTATTTCCAGGAGGACACTTGTCTTGGTAATGGAAGATTAAATAACAAACCATATGTGCTGGGAATGGGTCATAGCCCTCGAATCTTTCATGCAGCTGATGGGGTGTATCTCACATCCTAAAAGAAGATTGAAGGAGCGAACGGGCATGTTGCACCAAGGCAAAGGGTTTAATTATGTGCTCGGCTTTTAGAAGTGGCTCAATAATATTTTATAAAGAGTGTTTTAGCAAGAAAAGCACTTGGCGGTAGCTTTAATTGGTTTAGAGCTGTAAATATTTGATAGACCATCTGTTGGTGACACCGCAGCAGAGCAAGAGCTGCTCCATTTTGACTCTCTGTGGATTCCTGAACAGTAGAGACGCTCATTTCGGATACTGAGAGCCAGGAAAAGATGGAACTTGAATCTGAATCTCTCATACTTCAAATTATAACCAGATTTGCAAGGCACGAGTTTTCTCAACAAACGCAGTGCAATTACACAAAATGGGCACAGTGGTTCACAGATTATTTTTTCGTTTGGCTCAAGCCTCATGTGGACCACTTCATTGGGAGCTAGAGCTGTGAGTATTTTGTTTAGGCAAACCACACTACTAAACCAAGAATACTTGACAAAAACAAGGAATAAAGAAAAAAAACCAAAAAAAAAGAAATTCATGTGACCTGAAAAAAATCAGAACTGACAATAAGGCTGTCAGCACATTTACTTCTATTTTGGACTCGCCAGAACAACATTTCTCTGGGAATGTTTTTGTAGATGTCCAATCTTTGAAACCCATGTGGGAAGGGCCATTATTACTTTCCTCTGCATTTGAAAAGGTCTGATTTAAAGTGCCTCAAGGAGTCTGGTGACTTACTGCCTTATATTTGAACTCTCCATTCTTGCTTTCCAAACTCATCAAAATTCCAGAGTGTTACCTTCAGCTCAGCTTCAGTTTAATTTTGCACCCACTTCTTTGCTGGCTTCATTTACTCTTAAATTTCACTCCTCATGTCCCTTCTTTACCTAAGCACTCATTTTAGCTTAGCTTAGTTGTGAATCAGAGGGTATGTGTAATCTATTTTATGCTTGTGTGTGCAGCTGAATTTACATGAATCTCAGTGTACTATAATATCCTCTGGATATGGATGTTCTAGGAAGCTGGAAATTGCAATGAACACATACAATTGTACCACCAGTGGTAACTAATACTAAATAAACAAAGTAAGATAATTTTAAAATAGCATTGTGTTGGAACTGCAAGAGTAAAATCCACACTTTATGGCTGATTGAAACAAGTTAATGGCACTCAGCAATCAGTCCTTCTTAGTCTTTCTCCTTCCCTCCGCGGTTTTAAGTGCGTTTTAAATGCTTATTTGGGGTTGTACCCGACACTATGTCTTGCAGAAGTTTGTGTTTGAGAAGGAGAGAAATGACTTGTGGGAAGTGCTGAAAAAGGCAAAGGTATGCCTTAGCAATCCCAGGTAAGAAATCAAGTGGACTTGCTTCTCACCTTTGTTTCGGATGCTGGCTTACTTCCTCATGGCTGGGTACAGACTGATTCTCTTCATTTGTGCTTAAATCTCCTCCAGGGACAAGGGAAAATGTGCTGAGCTAGCAGGTATAAAACCTCAATCAACTATTGTCTTGAATATGATTTCTGCAATCCATTTCTTAAAGGCTTCCATGTGTTTTAATCTTGGTGGTCAATTAGCATGTTTACTTCTCCTTAGTGTAAACACTGTGGTCTTCCCCAGGCATTTCATATCTAGAGACCATTTTAACCTGGTTACTTTGTCCTTAGAGAGAGAAATATCAGCATAAAATGTCCAGAGCTTCTTGAATATTTGTTTATCATATTATGAATTCACTGAATAGGCAGAACTCAGATTTTCCCTCTAGAATTAAAGAGAAGAGAAGAGAACATCCCTTTCATGAGAAGCAGGCTTTGAAAACTCACACACGAGTATTGCTGACTGATTTGGAGCAATGATATCAAACAGCCCGGGCTTCTACCTATGCCTCTTTCCTTTCAGCTACCTATTTCACAGAATCACAGAATGCAACCTGTTTCATCTTTCACCTCTCCTTTTCCTTTTCCTCATCCTTTTTCTTTTCCTTTTAATTTTTTTCTTTTTCTTTTCTTTTTTTTCTCTTTCTCTTGCTTTTGTTCTTTGTCTTTCTCTTTTTCTGTTTATTTTCTTTCTTTTTTTGGAAAAACAAAACCAGGCAAGCATTGGGAACAATTGTTCTCAAGTGCTCTCCACTGAGAAAAATTTCTAATCTACTGAGTTCACCAGCTGACCACTAGTAGATTAGGAGGACTAATACCATTAGCAGAGGTGCACAGACACAGGATGAGGGTGTATTTATCCTTTGTACATCATCTAAAAGAACATTTCGTTTAACTCTTTGGAAACTGAGAAGGATGTGAACTATAGTTTGTGAACTGTATTGAAATGATTCCTCATTTTTCTGTCTTTCATTGATAATTTAGCAGCTGTCATGATTATATCTGAATTAGAATTTTGAAGAGATAATTCATTTTCTCTTTCTACAGTGTGGATATTTTCCCAGTTGCACCATGAGCTCATACACACTATTTTTGGTGGTTCATGTTTATGGTTTGTTTATTAAAAGAATTCAAAGTTGAGAGAAGAGATGTCTTTCACTGCAATTTTATCTTTTGTGCCCGTGATTTCTGGTCCTAACATGACAGCTGTGTCAACTCCATCCTAACTCATATCTGATGAGAACCTGATGCTTATAGGTGGGTGTTTCCTTTTCTCCTTTTCCCCCCAAGCATGAGCCAAATTTGAAGCCGACTCAATTTGCGTTATTGTGACAAGTGCTGAAGATACTGCTATGCTTCCAAAGACCATGAAAACAGCAGGTTTTTTCTGTCCTTCCAGAGCAGCAGGAGGATTTGTCCTTCAACTTATTTGACATTAGCTCTGTTTGAGAAGCCTCAGCAGCACAGGAAGAGGACACCTTCATACAGCACTCTTGCCCATTTTGGGACTGCTGAAGCCCATAGCCCAGTTTCTCCATGTGTTAAGGCATGAGAGCTCTCTCCTCTGAGGGAGCAGAGGGAACAGGAGCTTGGTTCAGTAATATCCTAAGGTTGAAGGTAGTTACAAGATTAATTTTTCCTTGAAAAACATGCTGGGCCAGACAAACACCACAGTCCTTGGGGCCCCGTAAGTGTGTGCACTTTTTGCAAGGTTGTTGCTTCAAGGTGAAAAAGATCAGGTTTCCTCAGACTATTGTACAAATCTAAGTGAATATTGCTTCTCAACTCTGGTTATTTATTGCAAAAGGCAGCTTGAGTGACCCAACAAATCAGGATTCGGGACTTAATTTCCTTACAGGCACCATTTTGAAAGTCCTATTTCGTTTTGTAAAGAAAGTCAACAGGGATTGGACTTCTGGGTCTCAGTTATACTTAAGAATAGGCTTTTGCTTCGTAAACAACATGAGCAATTGAGGTGCTTCAATGTTCCCGGTTCTCTGAATCTCACATTACTTTTTTAATTTTCTCTCAGGTGAAGACCTGCGCCTGTGGTTCAGAGCCACTCTTCCAGCATCCCAGGATAAACACCCAGAAAAAATGCGGGACTTCCTGACGGCTCTGGAGGCATGAGAAGCTATCCGACAGGATGGAGTCAGACAGTCATAAATAGACATTGAGTGCTGTAATGTGACAGATCAGGTCAAACATTTTTATTCTGTCAGTTTGAATGATATTGCAGACCCGAAGGCTTCCAACTGGCTGAGTTTTAATCACTGAGGTAATTTTCCGTGTGCGTTTTTTTGCGATGCTGCATTGGGCATTCCACGGCACTGAGCACAGGTTGTTACTGATTCCAGTTATGAGAGAAATCTCTGCCTAATTTAAGAGTGCAGTGGTTTTTCAGAGACACAAGGGGTAATTTTGATTTCATACTCACACCACGTACTGAAATCAGTGAGCCTTAGGAATTAGATAAATACAGTGGAATTTAAGGACACTGTGTGTGGCTGGCACTTGAATGGAATATATGATCAGAGGTATACTCTATGCTGAGTTTCTGCTATAGCAAGGAGGATTCTAATTCCCTTGCTATAAGGATGTGAGGTGGTCTGGGACTGCACTACTGCACTCATTATCTCACACTAGGGAGTGTGAAGGAGGAGCACAGCAGCTGTGGGAAATACAAGGGTGAAGAATCTAAGTACAATCCTCAGTCTAAAGTGTGTGGTACTTTTTGGACCGTGGCAGGATCAACCATCTAATGCTCACAGAATACTGGCTTTAAATATCTGGAAGTTATTCTTCAGAAAAGTCTTCTTTTCAAATGTCTAAAATATGTGGTTCTGAGTGGTCTTAGTAGCTGGTTAGAAATAGTTCAGTTGTCATATTAACTTTATGACTCAGTACATTACCTCAGACATTGACACGGCAGGACTAAGAGGTGGAAGTACCTTGATACACGGTATGGAATTACACTAAGAAGCACACAGATCAAAAAATTCCAAAGGCCTGTGCATACTTGCTTGCTTTGAAAACCTTGTGAGTTCTGAAGGGGAAAAATGCTGTGGTTATTATTCTTTACTGACACTCTTATCTATTTTATTTTGAAGTGTCTCATCAGAACAGCTGTGTAACTTCTGCCTGTTTTGCAAGCTCTCATTCTTTTGCCAAACAGGGCAGGCAGTGTTGCAGGATGGCTCATGGTCAAGCAGACTGAGGACCAGAGTGAAAGAATCTAAGGTTTATGGATACTAAAAAAGCTTCAGCAGGGAATTTCTTCAGCCCTCTGCAGCATTTTGTGAGAGCACTGTCTTTCCCATGCAAATTATTTAAAACAATGCTATAGTTTTGTAAACTTCTTGCACCTGCAGGTTGTTTTTGCAGTATTGTTATGGTTCTAACTAGAAAAATATTTAGAAATGGGTGTCTTAGAATTTGGCCAATCCCCTCAAGGCGTGGATGGCCAAAGGAGCAATTACCTTATGCCATTTAACACACTTTTGCGAACCAACATACAAAAGCCTTTCCATATACTATTAAATCTCTTCCATTTATCCCTGAGCCTGGACTCTGTGTTGTTACTTTACCTGTCCATGGTGCAACAGTGACAAAGGTTCACTGAAGTTTTTACACTCTCCTGTCAGCAAAGATATTGGGGTGATGTGTCTGTGGCTTTGTGTACAAATGTAGGTCAAGTGACCACAGAAACGCAGATTTGTGGTTTAAAGCTGGATCTCATGACTTATTACCCAATTCTACTCAGCATCATCCCACTAACTCAAGTGGATTATACAGCTATTGACTATTTCTTTCAAGCCCTCAGAAATAATGGTAAAATTAAAGCTTATGCAATTTTGATGGCTCATAAGTGGTCCGTAAAGTGTCAGTGAGTTGCAGGTCACCATAAACTGCTTTTAACACTTATTTTCATTCTAATTTGCATCATTTGCTGTGAGTAGTCAGACTGCTATTATCAGGCTTACACAAGATTGGAGTTCTCCAGATTTTGGCAAGTCAATCTCTACTTTAAAAAGCCTCAGAAGTTTTTCTTTTGTTTGTCCTTTTATGCCAAAAAGAGATTTTAATTCCCCATGGTGGATGCTAGAATTTCTCAGAGCTTTTGATTACAGTCTTCTAACTTCAAGGCAAAAATAAGCCAAAATAACAGAAAAGGATCTTACCCATGGTTTGTAGACCCCAACAGTCTGTGTGGGCGGACAGGTATACAGCTTGCTCCAATTTCCTGCAACTCTCCTGGATATGTAGCTTGACTCTGAATACCGGATCATTTTTAACATTTGGGGAGGGCTTTCCCTTTTCTAATTGCAAGGGACATAAATAACATTTACAGTTTGCCGTCATTCAAAAATGGGTAAACAGTTTAAAATTTCTATCCAGCTCAAAAAGTTTACAGGTCAAATTTTTTTTCCTCAGCGACAGGGACCGATCACATAGGGCTGCCAGCTGGCTTTGTGGCACTGGGAATAAGGGTGAAGCTGCTCCTTGGCATTAAAATGGGAAAAAATATCATAACCCAAGGAAATCCACGGTGTGGGACATGATTCAACACCGGAAAGATAAACACAAAATGAAGTAAGGAAAAGACATACCAGTGCTGAGGGGATTGAATGTCTGGAACAAGGCACCTCAGCCAAAGGGCAGGATTTGCAAATGGTCACCTGGAAACCTTCAGGCTGAAGTTTTCCAAAGAAATGTTCAACAGCGAGCTGGCTGCCCAGCTCGCTGCTTTCCCACCTACGCAGGCTCTGGGCTTCTTTTGAGAGGGAAATGCTGTTCTCACTCGTAGTGTAGGGAATATTTTTCCCCAGAAACACCAGGTGAAATCCCTGTGTGGCTCTAGGAGCTGTCAGCAGAAAGGCCCCTTCTGCTCCACAGATCTGTGCTTACACTATTGAATCACAGAAACCTTCAGGTCATGGAATCAGTAAAAATCACCGAGTCCAACCTAACAGCCCCAAACCCACCACTAAACCTTGTCCCTAAGTGCCACATCTACACATATTTTAAATTCCTCCAGGGGTGGTGGCTCGACCACTGCCCTGGACAGCCTGTTTCAAGGCTCAACAACTTTGTTGGCAAAAAAAGTCCTCCTAAAACCTGATCCAAACCTTTTCTGGTGCAACATGAGGCCATTTCTTTCTGTCCCACCTCTCATCATTCAAAAAAAGAGACTGATGATAAACATAAGGTCTTTTTTCTTTTATTCTGTCTTAATCTGTTTAAATGAATGTTAAAGCCATCTAAATTCTGGCTGTTCTTGAAGGTCCTACACAGGAATGCTCCTTCAAAGAAGCCTTTCCATTGCAGCCAGAGAAAAAACAGGTATAATTTCTGAAGCTCTCTTTGCTTACTCCTCTAGGACATGCCTTTTCTATTTTTCTAAGCTGCTTTTTAAATTGTCATACTTTAATAATTCTCCTTTTTTTTCCCTCTTTTAAATAAACATTTAAAGGGTTCATGAGACGAATACAGTCATGCCTTCAGACCTCTTAAGAATTTGCCTTCTCAGAATGAATCCTTTGACTTCAGAGAGCTGTGCTTAAAAGTAAAATAGATTGGGGTTTTTTGTTTATTTGACACAGTCAAGTGCATGGTGTGATATGCTTACAAAGAGTTTCCTTCCACATTTGTTATGAGGATAAAAATATAAAGGAATAAACCATAAAAACCTGACAGCTAAAAGCTGAAGTATTTTCTTCACATGACAGGTGGGTAATATTTTCTTTTACTTTGCATGGAAAGATGACAAAATTAAAATAGAGTAACGTTGGTAATCTGGACCAAATGTTTGAACACACTTGAAAAAGACCAGCAAAATTATCTTATGATGCTTTTTTTGTCTGTAATTTTGAGTCATTTGATGTATCTGCAGGCATCATAGAAGCCCTAAGACCCCTTCGTTTCTTTTTCCAGTGTTACTGTGTTCTGTCACCACTATTAACACCATCAAACTGCCAGTGAGCAGAGTCGCTTTAGAAATAATGAAATGTCACTCCCATTACAGAACAATGTGGCATTTAATGATTTAATGGGACTATGCAAAGTTTATTTGCATTATTATTCCACTGCGATGATTTTTGCTGGCAGTCAAAGCTGCCAAAAATATCAGTGAATGTTAATTTAGATGAACTTTAAAGGCAGCCACATAGGGAGTGACCTGAAATCAAAGCTCTTGGTCTTAGCCTTCAAACGAGGCTACCCTGGAGGGTGTAATTAGAATCTTCCTTTAACCTCGCAGGCTTCAAGTCTGAGAAGAGGACATGGCAAAAAAGGACCTCCCACAATGAGCAGGATCTGTGTCATCCTCACAAGCAAAAATTAGAGTATCATAATTAGCTGGCAGAGGCAGAAATACCCCTGGATTTAGATATCATTAACACAGTTAATTAAATATCAGAAAATATTACATGAAAATATTCGGGGGGGAGGGGGGAAAGAAGGTTCTATTTCTGATGGTAATTTTAGCAAACTTTACTCATCTTTCAGTGTTAAGCTCTATCAAACATTAACAATTCTAACTGTGTTGCTCCTTTAGTTATTTGAGTGAAGGTTGCCAGAGTGAGTTACTACTGAGCTTCACAGCTGGCATGGTTTCTCATGTAAGAAACACAAATAAGTTTATTGGCATGTATATCATGATTGTACCTGAAAGGAAGAAACCAGTGGCTTCTGAAGTTCTTGGTTTTACCTGGCTCTCCAAATACATAAACTCCTCCACAGGAGGAGTTGAAACCAGGGGCTTTTATTCTGTTTGCACAGTGCCTACTTAAGAATTAAGTAAGTTGGTTTTGTTTAGTTGTTTTGGTTTGTTTTTTTCTCAGATACCAGTTTGTTGAATGAAAAATGAGGTTTCAAATAAACATCAAAAAAAGAATGGGTTAATTTGTGAGAAAAACCGATAAATTTTTGGATGTGGAGATTTTTTTCCCTGTAATTTTATGAGCATTTTGATGGTTTTGATAGATAGAAATATTTTACTATTTAGCTAATGAAATTTAAATCCTGACCAAATTTAAAAAAACCCCAACCAAATAACAAAACATGGAAAAAAAAAAGCCTTCTTGAAAGAAAGACAGTAGTGTATTACAAGAAGAGGAAAAATGGGAGAAAAGAGAAGGAAAGAAGAACATTTTCTTTTGAAAAGAATTGGTTTTGCTTAGAAGAGAATAAACAGTGTTCTCCTCTGTCAATAAATGCAAAGTAATATCTGCTATTGTTCTGCTTCAGTCCCATTGTGATAACACTATTTTGTGTTATCTGTAACACAGGTAGCACAAAAGAGTATTTACATCATGTGTGAGGATGCCAATCAATCACAATCTAATAAACCTTCAGGTCTGAGGAGCTGCCTTCTCTTTTTAATATAGTACATAAATAGAAAACATAAAACAAGATTTACTAAAGGTTTCTTTTACTTCTTCAAGTTAGAAACCAATTAGTACCAGCTTTAGTTAAAAACAAACAAACAAACAAAACCCCAAACTTACCCAAACAAACAAGCCAAGCAAAACAAGACAGGGTTTTATACCTCCCTAGAAGGTAGAAACTAAACAAATATTAAGAACATGAATTTGAAAATGGCATGTCAACATTATTATAGAAAGAGGACAAAAAAGAGAAGGGTGAAGTTGTGCATAAAAGTGAAAAAAAAAAATACCCACTGCAGACAGATGTCATTTTTTTAAAAGCAACCTCTCAATACCTTGGTTGGAAGGCTAATTAACCTAACAGCAGGATCCAGGCTGAAATCAGCTCTTTACTCACTGTAATCATTAGGATCACAGTTTTCTCAGGGCCTATGGAAAACAGCCCATGCAACTTAATTCAGCTCCCCTGTGCTTATGCATAATGACAGTGTCTTTAATTATTTGCTTGAACAGTATTTTTCTGACTGGAACCTGGGTGGACAAGGGGCTTCTGGACAAGGATTGGAAGAAATTCTTGGCAGCAGAGCCTCTACCATGCTGGCTGCAATAGGGGAGACACAGCAAATGCAGTAGGGAACTTCTGGAAAAGCTGATTTTCTGAATGGGGAGCAGGATTTTCTCCTTCTCCCTTCTCATGTGGCAGCAGCAACTGCCTGCAGCCAATCTGTCCCCAGCTGAATGTAGTTTTCCTCTGCATCTTCATAGATGTCCACCTAAACCTGTTACTTCTCCCAGGGGTTTTTTTTGGCTCAAGCTGTAAAATTAGCGTGCATTTCTTTGATCTAGCTACTAGGTTAAGAAATACATTATGTGAAATTAGTGGATTTGCTCACATTGTTGCAATCAGAATTTGCAACTAAAAATGGTATAGAGAATATTATTTTTTAAAAATATGCTTTACTGCACTGAGGATTTGAAATAGATTACTATTTTTCCATGACAATTAGCATTGCAATAGATATCGAAGACTGGTTCTTAACTTTTGTGTTACTGAGACTGATGCAATCAAGGGTGGTAAATATATTTGTGGTGACATCAATAGCCATCAGACCCCATCCCAATGTGCAATGTTACATATGATATACAATATATTGCAGTTACACATCCTGCTGCCATAGCTTGCCCTCAGATGTAACACAGTTATTATATCAGATCTCAGTAATTCGGACAAGGCCTTTTCTACTTAGGAGAATCTGATTTTACTATGGAGACTAAGGATTACTGGTTAGAGTTATCAAATGGCAAAGTGAGGAATCAGATGAATTTCCAGCCCAAACTCACTTCACCTAACTTTAGCCATTTAAAAATTAGGTCTTTGTAGTAAGAGTTGAGGTAGGCCATGGTGGGAGATCTATACTTCAAAGAGTGATCCATTTCAACTATTTTAGACACTTTTCTTGAGAGGGGATGAACTATGCTCTGTACATGCACTTCCACATGCCCTCACCACAGCTGGGCCTGGATGAGTAGATTGCATTAATCACCTACGTTATCATAGCTGAATTTAGATTAAATGATGGGTAAGTGTATTCTCAATGTACTTCAGTGCTCAGGCACTGCAGAGACTGTCGTCTTTAACAGGATGAGACCTATTTATCTTCCAAAATAGTTAAGACCCAGTTCCCTGGTTTTCCATTCTATTTTTTGTAATTAGCAATTTTTTCTATAGGTCTGCTTGAAAAGGAATGGTGTTGTCTTTTATATATAGAAACATCGGGGAGAACGTATTTTGATTCAAAAAAAAAAGAGAAAAAGAAAAAGAAACAGCAAATAAGTCACAGGTCTATCTAAATGTTTCTATCAAGGATTTCTGAGAGATTATTGCTTTAAATTGAAAGGGGGAAGGCATGAGAAATCAAGCAATCAGGAAGAAACCCTGAGTGTTTTCAAAACCAAAAATTCTCCATATGGAAAAAAAATTTTCATCATGCCATGTAAAATTCACTTCTATTTCTAATTTCAGAATGTCTCAAGCCTCTAGTAACAGGCTGTTAAGTTTTTTCCCATTAACTGGTAAGAAACAAAGCCAAACCAAAAACTGTTGTGTGCTGACACTTTTACCACGAGGAAAGCTTTCTTCTTCACAGAAACAACAAAAACTGGCCCATAAAACATAGAAATGAAAATCTTCCAAGGCAATGCTTTACCTCTGGGAAACAAATTTGAAACTAACAAGCAAACAAAGCCCCCAGCTACTTTTGCATTTGTATCCTGGTTAACGAAGAGTGTATCACAAGCATCCACAGCTGCTCTGTTTCTGAACACAACAGACAAATGAAAAAGCACTTTAGCAGCAAATGGGACTCCATCTATCTGCATTGAGGTCAGTGCTGTTTCTTAAATTTACTAGCTGAAAAATTGACTGAGAGGTAACATCTTTTCTAGCCTGCATGCAACAGCTTTCATGAAATATTGTGAATGCTTTTGATAACCCACTGACATATGCCTATTAAGCTCTGCAGTGGTATTAACCTCTGAGAGATGCTAACGCGTGACCTGTAATTAGAATTTGACATATAAAGTGAACTGTAATAGGGCTGCTAAAGTACAGTTTCCTGACATCTGGCTTCTAAGAATTTCAAAAGAACAATCAAGTGCTAAGCAGTCTTGCTTCTTCTCAAGTAATTGGAACCCGGAGAGGGTGTTGTTTGCTGACAGGAAAACTCCCTTTTGTGCAGCCAAGTACAACGGCTGTATTTGCCACATTTTGAAGATGGAAAGTTTAATATGACATGGGTGCTTATGCTTGCCCCTTGCTCTGAAACAGGCTGCCTGTGTAGGCTCTGACATATTATCCTCACATTTTTACTTCACGGCAATTTGCTGAGTGTTTGGCAGTCAAAGCTGAAACTTATCAAAGGATGAAGATTACTTTAGTGTTCTGACATAAATTTTAAGTTAACACGGTGCTTCAGTTTTGCACAGAAACCATTAACGCCTATTTGAAATGTACAAAAATTAGTTATAAAAGGAAAAACATATGTTTCAGATCATTTAATGAACTGATCTACCTATTAAGAGAGTGATCTGGCAAATATTAGTTTATCCTCACATCATAAGACTGAAAAACTCTTAGGTTATCAGCCTCATTTCACACAGAGTGCCTGATCTGTTGGGATACAGGCTCAGTCCAGCTGCTCAGATGTGACCATTTAATGCCATTTGAGATGCTGCCTGACCTCCAGTTACTACTCCAGGGAAGTGTGTACTCCCCATAGATGTTGTATCAAAGCAGCCTCACACAGATATCCCTGAACAGCTCAAATGGAACAGCTGAACCAAACTGTAAAGGACTTTATAACTGATCTCTGTAACTGGTGTGGGAAATAAACTGCATTTCAACAAAGGCTCCCTTGCTCTTAGCCATTACCTGTATCACATTGCTCTTAACACACTCCAAAAAGCTCCTGGAGGACAACCCTGGCCCTCTTGCCCTTCCTTCTACCCTGCAGAGCCCTGTAGTCATTCCTGATGTGTTAAAGGTTTCCTTCACCAGTGCCGTTGTTGATGGGGGTTCATGGGCTAGACAGGCCCCTGGCAACTCCTCCATGACATCTGGGCACCTTGAGTTCTGAGTATGTGCTTTTTTCTCTGTATTGGGCAAAGAAACAAATAGATAAATAAATATTGCTGCTGTTTTCTACTGGATATTCCATGGGGCTGGCAGGGACATGGATACCCTTGCCAACAAGAAGACTTTCTGCTTTTTTTGGTCTCTGTGGTTTCGTTGCTGCTCCTTTATTCCCTGAGTAGCAACCAGTGAATATCAGAAGTGAAAAACAGGCATATTTATGCCACTTCAGTTACAGCAGCATAAATAACTGGGTGTGACTGCTGCTTGTTTGGGCCACACTGACATGTAAATCACCCCACACCTGAGCTCAGAATTGTCCTCGGGCCCTCACTCTGGGAGTGGGAAGAGATAAAATGAACATTCATTAAAAAGAAAGAAAAAGTCACCCTGTCACGGTCCATCACTCTTTCTCATGACACTCAGTGCTGTACTACTTTAGCATACCTGCCTGTGAAGAAGAAGAATAAACTTTGGGAAATGTTGTACGGTGACAACGTCACATTTTTGGTACTTCCATGCAAGGATGTGAAAAATTAGAGACACTTGGTGAGTGTCTCCTTTCCAGGCTGTGTTGGGAGATAACCATATCATTCCCCCAGCTTAACAGTCAAATCAAGTGAGCCTGATTGCTGTCAGCAAGACACTGACAGATGTAAGGGAGGCAAAGTTTGTAGGGAAAGGAAATATCCACTTTCTGAGATGCTCAGCCAACACTTAGTGATGAATAACTCATATGAGACTTTTTGCCATTTTTTCCTCTTTGTGAATCATTTTTTCCTCTTTGTGAATCAACCCCAAATGGATTGAAATTTTCTGCACTGCATTAGTTAACTAAAAAGAATAGCCTTAGCGTTGTATTTTTATAATTCCTATGCTGTACCTGATTCATAATCAGTTGGTTATGGCTGTTATTCTGCATTTTAATTACTCAGGAAATTTTGCATTCCTAAAATACTGATGGTCCATTGATGCTCATTACAGTTTTAATCTTTGTTTTCTACAAATATTCTTCAATATTTGTCCACAACTACACTATTGAACAATTTTACAAGGAAATTTGGCAAAATATTAATGTGAAAATACACAGAAGACATACCTTCACTAAAAATTCTGGCTATAGTCTTAGCTGTATACAGAACAGTATTCTAGAAGAATCAAAATACAGGACTTTAAAAGTTTGGAAATGCCAGGTTAGTGATAATATAAGAGTTATATGTCTGGTCTTCCACTGTGTCTTTCCTTCAGCCCTTTCTTGTTAATTTTCAAGGTTTGGTATGGTTTGGAAATTATTATTGTTCTTGCTATTATTTTCCTTATTTTTGTTTTCCTAGCACAAACAATATTTATTACACTTGAAAACAATTAGAAAATTCATCAGGTCACATTCTTTAATTTTGCTAATTTTTTACTTATGGCTACCAAAACCATGCAAGCATTGGGAAAAAAATATTAATGAACAATTACTAGTCCTAGAAATATTGATATATTTAGATATAATTAAGAATAGAACTTTTAGCTGAAATTAATAAATTAATGCATGAAGGAAAATGTCACATTTTGTATATAATACATTTCTACCAATGTGTAGACTAATTTTCTTTAGAAATATTACTAAAACATGATTATGAAGAAGAAGAAAGTATTGTGTAGAAAAATAAAATTTAAAGTAAAAAGAAAGTTTAAAAATGTGTGGAACTTTTGGCAATTCAGCTGCAACAATTCCTTTACAGAACGTTTCCAAGAATACTACATACAGAATATTTTCCACCAAATTGTCCAGCTATATGTGCATTTCCGAGTGAAAACTGGATTTGCAGAACAAGTATTTTCTCACAGCAAATTGCAACTTTATGTATCAATCTGTGCATTGCAGATGAAATTGCCTCTGCTTTTTGGTGTATTATCCAAAAATATTCATTTTAGATGTCACTGGGACAACTTTTCATGGGTGTGTTCTGGAATGGATCAAATCATAGCCAAGTTAACTACATAATTTTTGCAACCATCTACGTGCAAAAAAATACAAGAGGATAACTTTATATGTCTGTGCTTCTAAAAAGGGTTCTCAGCTGCTGCCATCAAAAAGGAAAGCAAAAATCATAGGAATACAAGAGCAGCAAATGTGTTATGTTGTCATGACAACTGCCACTTCTGGTCTGGAGAACTGAGAGAGAAAACATGCACGCACAGAGGAAGAGCTGAGAGAGAAAACTTTGTGCAGGGCAAAATTAGAATTAAACCAATCTGCCTCAAATATTTCCAAGGAAAAATGAAAGGATTTTGTTTGATACTGAAAAATGCTAAGAAGCATGAGAGTACAAAGGAAAAAATCACTGTCCTGTAGTACTTATGGGGTGTTTGAAAGGAAAGCCAACAGTGTTGTTAAGAAGGAAACCTGAATCCAAGTTTCCATCATTCTAATTTACTTGAAAACAGAAGAATTTCCATGTTATTTAAGGTTAAGTAAGTCATGGACACAGTGATGACATCTTTATGTAACAAGCTGTTTTTTAGGATGAATACCCTTGTGTTTCCACAGCTTGATTCTGTTATGAGCATAATTTATGGAATAAAAGGGATATCCAGGAAAAGAAGCTTCTGTGTCTGGAGTTTATCACTGGGCTAATTTCACCTAAGTACACGAATGAGGAGTAAAAAGGTTTCGCCCCATAGTTCTCAAAGTTAAAAAACTGAACCAGACTAAACAATACCTTATTTATCATTTCACATGTCATGAAAGAAAGTTTAAAGTGAGGATAAATTCTGAGATATAAGGATTTATTTTCCTTCAATCACTGAACATATTGAAATTATTCATCCTTGATAAGTTTAGATTGTAAAGCAAGAGAAGCAGAGACAAAACTCAAAGATTAGAAAGATGTCAGGCAACCATAGGAGGATATATATGCCCAGTCAAAGTTGGAGCTTCACGATTTTTTCCATGAACAAACCATGTTGTTCATGGACAATTATTCCCGAAAATGGGGAAAAGTAACAAGAAATTCCAAATCAAAATTATCCAAAATAAGACAACATACTTTAAAACACTCTGTAAGGGAATTGCATGGTTTCTTCACTGCTGAGCCAGACCATCTTACAAAGAGTAGCAAACTCTTTGAATGCATAATCTCTATCCCATAGTGAGTTTTCTCTCACTCCCAAAAATAGTGTTAGGGAGATCTTTATTTTGCTTGTACAATCCATACATCTTACATGAAATTCCATATACTACTTCAATCTGTGCTTCAAACATAACATTTCCCTGTGCTGAAGCGAGTCTCACTTGATGAGGGAAGGAGAAATCTAAGAGTATTAATAATTAAGCAGAGGACCTCTGGAAGCAGGAGGGAGCCAGGAAATCACTGAAATGTGGTTTAGGATCCAGAAGACAATTAGAACTTTGATAATAATAATAAAAAAATCATAAGCAGAAAGGTCTATAAAAGGCTTTGCAGATACTTCCACAGTGAAAAGGAGAAAAAATAAAAACAGATTCACTACTTAATAGAACAGGAAACTAAGTAAGGAGTGATGCAAGCTCATGTTCTCAGTGAACTCCCTGATTCAATTTTTACACAAAGACACTCAGAGGCAACCAGATGCTTAATGCAATTATATTAACAGTGCACAGGTGTGCAGATCAGAGGAGGAGAAAGAAGAGATAATTTCAGTGTATTACAGAATTTATGGCAGGGGGCATTCTTGTGTTCAGGGCCTGATGAAAATCATGGAGAGGGTTAGTTAAACTCTTAACTTAGCATTTTATTGTTGTTGTCAATGAAAGAGAAGGAGGTCCCAGGAGACTGGAAAAATGTGGGGGCTTTTATTAAAATAAAATATAGAGAGACAAAGTCTGAGAATGAAGATGATTCAGGTTAATTTCATTAACAGGAAATAGACTTAAATATTTAAAGTATAATAAAAATACATAAGCACGTAGGAGAGAGTAAGGTAAAATTAAAAGAGTTTGTTTGAGAAGTAACTTCTCCAAGCAAATAAATATTCCTTTTAGCATGGTTACTGATGTAAATATAAACCCAGGTGCAGTATTGTCTTAAATTCTGTAAGGCCTCTGGTACCAACTCACAGAAATAGAAAATATAGGTTGAATAAGGAAAAATATTTCAGGGGAAATTTTCATAAAATGGGCACATAATTTGCTGAAAAGAAAATCTGCTTAGATCTGAATGTAAGGGTTTCTGTCAAAAAAAAACCCCTGGCGAATAAAACATGTAATAGTCTCTTCTGTGCCCAAATTTGTGCTATTATTTCCATTAAGGATTCAGAAGATGAAAATGATAATAGACTTATAAAATACTCAAATGACTCCTAAGAACAGACCAAAACCTTTTCAGAAGACAGGAACAGATCAAAATAATCTCAGTAATTGGGGAAATAATCTAAAATCAAGGAGAGAAAATTAGATAAAGTTGAAGGTAAAGTCTGTAAGAAGAGCAAAAAAAGAAAAGCACAATTAAAGAAGAGGGAACTCAAGGCTCATTGGAAGTATTGCAGGAAAAGTATGGTGAATTTAATGAATTGGAAAATCAGCATGAAACATTTACAAAATCTCTCCAGTCTCTGGGATATCTAGAAAGCAGAGTTACCAAGCACAAAAAATAACTTTTTCCTTAAACTCAGGTGAGGCTTTGCCTAGAATAATGTCCAGTTTGGAAACACGGTTTTGGGAATCACTTGAAAAATGAAGTTCAAAGGAATGATATTTTAAAGATCTGGTTGAAGTCCAGGAAAAGGAAGAGGAAGTGCCATGTCTGTGTGTAACCCATTTCCCCCTATATTTACTTAGCAAAGAGAAGAAAGAACTGGCTCAATTTTCAGAAACATTTTAAATCATAAAGTAAAAACTATATTTGTCTGTCAGCACAATGAAGTTCTGGAAAAAGGGAGTTTAAGAGGGAGGCTCTGGACTCACCTTTGCAAAATTAATAATAATAACAACAATAATAACAAATTACTGATCGAGAGAAGCACATTGCTGTGAGCCTGTCACACACATGGGAGTTGAGAGAAAATGACCTGGGTGGTTCTCCCCAGGCAGTGAATCTCTGCCTCCAGGTTAGCCAAGCAACTGCTCTGTTTCACAGTGGTGAACAGGAATATCCAGTTCTCAGATGTGTGAGCAGGGGTTTCACACCAAAGAGCAGGGAGTAAGAGTTCTCCGTGTCATTGTGGTGGCACTGGGCACAGAATGTCACTTGCTCATTAGTGTAGCTATTTCCATTACTGAAATAATGGAACTGCCACCAAAACAGGTGCAATAAGTATTTGTTGGGGGTTAAGACTCACCGATTTCTTGGAACAGGTTAAAGCTCTGATTCATGAAGCTTCTTAAGCAGCCTGTGACTTGTGTGTTTGAGTCATCTCTCAAACTGAGTGTGTTTTATTATAAATACATGTGCAGAATGTAATTACTTCCATTAGGGACTGGTACATCCCAAAATTCACGGTAGAACTTTCTCACCTTTTGTACACAAAATCAGAAGAGGCGTAACTTCAGAAAACATATGTCAAGAGCTAATTGTTGTCAGAGAGCTGGATTCGATTGGCAGGAGTATCCCTGTGCACATCTCAGGCCTTGCCCCTGCCTGGGTGCTGCACACCCTTCAATCTGATGGCCCACGTCAGTCACTGCCACAGGGCCATTATCCTGCTGCATCTTCCCCTGTTCTTGTTTGTGTGGGAACACCTCTGCCTACCAGCTCCACTTTCCTGCAACCAGTTCTATGCACACATCATTTCCTTCCTGTTGTCATTAGAATTTAAAAAACCCCTCTTGGGACTCTACAGTAACAATCCTCCCCCGCAAAGATTCCTGTGTACAACATAATGACAAATATTTTTAAAACTCCAGGAAAGAAACAACATGTTCTCACACATTCCAACTTAAACAAACAGTTTCACTTCTCCCAGGTACTGGGTTTCATTTTTCACTTCTTTAGTTCTTGCTTAATCATCTGCCCCTTTTGATTTGGTAGGGTTTGACATCTACTTTTGTGTAAAGACAAGAACCATTGAGAATATATTTATTCTATTAGACAGGAGACCTTAAAAATAACACAGGTTTATGACACTGAATGTGGTGCAAGGAACCAAAGCACAAATCTGCTTAAAGAACCAGACAGTTTTATTAATATTTTTGAACACAAAATGGAATTCCATCTTCAAGTTATATCCTGTGGAATCAATGATAATTACATTTGCTTTGCAAGGATAAACACCTCATCTCATTGAACATGCCTTCCCTTTCATCTTTACTGCATGGAATAGATTGAGTATCCCTATGTATTGCTTTGGGAGGTAGCTGCCAGCAAATAAAAGAGTCAATGAGAACACATAAAGCTCACTGATGATTATGTCATAAAACTCAACCCACTTCCAAAACGCATAAAGTAAATAGGTTTTTAAATAAATGACAATTTTTTTTTTTTAAAAAGAAAAGCATGATTTATTGGTCATGATGTGGAAATACAAAAAAGGATAACAGTTCTCTGATTGACTCTGATGCACATATCTATTAAATAACCTGATGAACGTAAAAAGTGGCCATGTAGTTTTCAGTTCATTACAAAAATAGAATAAATGAAAGATTTCTAAAGGGTGATATGAAAGAATAAAGTATTCAAATGTATGGCTCATAAAGACATTAACACAAACAATCCTTAAACCCAGTTCTTTTTAGAAAGAGAAATACATCAGCATTCAGAAATTTCTGACACGGAGACGTCATATGAATGGAGGGATTGACTGTACTTTTCCCTGGAGTGATGAGTTCCTGATAATTAGAGAGACCAGGAGAATTAGACAGTGATTTGACAGGTCTATCATTAGATTTTAGGATGTAAATAGTATGATGCACTGTTTGAGTTGTGTCATTATCAAAAGATGAATAAAGAAATGTGGAAACTTTTACTTTATTCAGGCCAAAATCAGAAGGCAATGTAAAATGAGGAGCTATTGTTATAAACATTCATTTTCAGAGATTCATCACCCACAGCTCATATAGATTGAGTTCAGCAAACAACTTTTATCAGAATAATTCTGACTTTAACACTGTTTATTAAATATATGGAGAAGGTCCAGAAGAAAAATTAACAATCCCAGAGTAAAAGCAATTACATCAGATTTCTATAAATTCTCAGCATGATTGTTCTGTAGGCAGAAAGTATATTTATGACTTGGAGTAGAATGACATCCATTTGGTGCTGTGAAATGTGCTTTTATTTGTTGCAGCAATCTTGTGTGGGAAGTAGGTACCTCAAAAATGCATATTTTGTAATATTATGCAGTGGATACATGTAAATGGGGGGTGTGCTTTCTTGTAGGATTATTTTTGATAATGAATTATTACAAAATATGTTGTGATGATATCAGGTAATGAAAAAAGCCCTTAAAGAGATTATTTTTGTAATGAATAATTTGCTATATTATTTTTATTTAAGATTAGAAAAGCTAAGTAAACCTTAATATTTAGATGATAGTATTACAGAAACACTATATCTCCAAACTAGAATTCAGCTTGGTTGTTGCAAATTAAAATTGGATTTAAATGCAGAGTTTTAGTAAATAAAAGGTTGCATTGGTTTTAAGTATCAGAAGGTTCTGGAGACAAAATACAATGCTGTTCTCATTTTTCTTATAATTATCTTCATAACATTGCACAGTTTTTAAAGCCCAGTCTAAAAATCCATTCACTTAAGGAGCTGTGGATCAGCATTCATCAACACCATATTAACTGGTGCTCTGGTTAAAGAAGAACTGAAAATATATTTTAATGAATGGCAACCAAAGACAAGAGGACCAGTTAATGCAGTTCACTATCTGAATTCTCTAACTGATTTAAAAAAAAATCTCTACATAACTTTTTCTTGCTTCTCAGAGCTTAATTTAGCTGTGTTTCAATATCAGAAGTCTTTATTCCCTAGCAATAATACACACACACACCTGAAAGAGAAAATTTTGCACTGTATCCTCCATTGCATGAGTGGGATAAGAAGAATTTTTCCAATACGTATTGCATGACAGTGAATTCTCATTTAGTTCTTCCCTAGAGCCAGAAATCAATTGAAGTCTTTGGATTTATGCCAGTTTATATTTGTTTAGATTCAGTGTTTTGATGTAGAGACTTCTGACTGTAACAATGCATAGTGATCCTGAATTTATTAGCACATGCTGAGTTCTTAAATGTGTTTTTAAGGTACTGAGGTACTTTTAGACATCCAAAAGTTGAAGAGGAAAGAGACAATTTAAACATGAACTGAATTGTACTATGCACAACAAAAGTTTTGGTTGAAGGGTCATTCATCTTGTTCATTGAAAAGAAAGAAGAAGCTACAGGAGAAATCCAACACAATTTAAGAAAACTGCCTTACCATTAAGTAATTCAGTGCCAGCTTCTTGTCCAAAAGAACACCACAGTGTGAAACAGAAAGCTCTGGTTTTTCATGTAAGGAAATATTGTATGGTTTGTTTCCATTATTTTTCCAATTCAGTCAGTCTTTATTAGAAAGCAACCCCACTGATATCTGAGGAAAATTATATAATAACTCCCTTGTAGGCCTTCTCTTAAATGTTAAAAGTAATTATCATGTCTTTTCCCAAAGCTCTCTGCCATTGTTTAGCAAAGATCTTGAGAAGTCGTGGCCTTATCATAGAGCGAACTATTCTTTGTGAACAGCATACCTATTATCTGTGAGAAAAAAAGTGTAATTTGTCCTTTTGCTTTGGCTTGCTGGCAACCATTGCACAGCACAATCTCTGAGGGAGTTACTTCACTGGTACCACTTCACTTTGCTTTCAAAAAAGCGAAAGATAAAGAAAGAGATGGGGGTAAACTCCATCTAACCTGTGTCATTCAGGCACAGAAAGCATTCAAACCCCTCCTAAGTATAAAAACAACATCTTCATTCAAGTCAAAAGGTTTTCTTATGATTAGTATTATTCTGCTTTAATACAACTGCCTCTGTTGAGTCGACTGTTGTACCTCTAAATGGAGCCTGTACCTCACATGACACATTCAGGTAAGATGTTTCTCTCAGCAAGGAAAAGCACTACCCCTACATCTCTACTGTGACAGCATTGGCATTCAGAGCACTTCAGTTAAAGGCACACAAAGATATTTGGAGTGAATTCTCACATGCATCTTGGGTGTTCTCAACCCTTAACTCTTTCTGTTACTGTTGCTAAAGAATACATGTAAAATGTGTTGTTGTAAATAAGATCAGGAAGTTCTTACAATCTAATGCATAAAATAACTTCTTGTCACAAGGAACAAGACATCAAATTGTGATGGGGACACTTGTATTAACATAACAAGTGGCACTTCCTCCCTTGTCAGCACAGTGATGTATTTGACTTCTTTCAACGATAAACATAACTGATTAAAAATGTCCTGAGTTTTCACAACTATGAAAACAGGTTAAGGAGAGGCAGAATGGGTCAGTCTTTAAAAAATAGGGTCAGGGGTTTCACAGAACACGAGCTCTTATTTTTCATTGCCAGACTGCTTAAGAGGCACACAAGGAAATCATCAGGAAGAAAGGAGAAAGATAAGCTGAAGTAAAAACAAGGGTAAAGGGCCACTCTTGTGTGGCAGGATTTCTAGCAGATTTAGAGTTGTGGTACTGCCAAGCCAGTGCAGAAAATGGATTTCCACTCAAGACACGAGAAATATTTCTATCTTACTGAAAGTCTGGCCACTAAATAAAAATGTTCTCGGTTTTGTTTTTTTAAATGAAAGACCTTCATACTCAAACTGTGACCAACATGCTGCATGCTTGTCTGGTTTACTGGAATCACTGATTCTGAAATTCAGTTGTCTTCTGTCTCTGTTATATCTGGGCAGTTTAAAATGAAAACTGTTCCCCTTGCTGGGCTCAGAGTTATGTAATTCCTGAGGAAGATCTTTGTGTTTGTATTTCCTTGTTCTAATAAGTGGTGTGCAATGCAAGGTGGTGTTAGCAATGGTTTTTGTTTTCCAAAGGATATGATCTAATGAAGGTTTGCAGTAACCCTTTTAACTGTTTATAAATTGGTTGAAGGAACTGGATTTTTTAAATTTTCTTTTTGCAGACTTCTTAATAATGAAGATATTTTTTAATATGCGAGACCAAAGTGTGCAGTGGTCCTGGTCTATTTTATTTCAGTGACAGAACTTCCTGGGCAGATAATTTGCTGTCTTAAATGCTTTAAACTGGAGGAGTACCATCATTTTACAAAGAAATTAACTGCAGGAATTATAGCATCTTCTGGTGGGCAAAACATTCAGCTTCAAGAAACCATTTTAATGGTGATTAACAGCTTGCTGGTGCCAGTTAAAGGTTACAAGGCTAATTCTTTAATAGCTATAAAACAGTGTTCACATTGCTTGACTTCAGCCGTCTGAATTAGGTACCTCAATAAAGAGTCTAATCTCCACAAGATGCCCTTGAGCAAGGTGAGTAAAAGCAATTTAAAAGCCCCTGGAGGGTAATTCAGAGGGTGTGAAGTTGAGGCATTCCCCACTTAGGTGGAATTAAGCAGAGTGGATGTGCCATCCTTGTGGCTTGCTGGGGAGCAGCCTGAAGTACTGTAACTCTTTGCTTTCCCTCCAGTGAACACAGCAAAATTTATGGAGCCCTCTGCTCTTTATTATGGATTATTTGTACCAGACCTAATTAAATGCCTGGGAGAAGATAAAGAAATAAGGCAGAAAATTGCAAGTTCAGTAAAGAATCTAAAAATTTAGTTTAATTAGAAAAAAAACCATGAAAAAAAAAAAAAGCAGCAAGTTATAAAAGTGCTTCAGGGGGATCCAGTCATAAATAGCGTTATCCTGAAAGTGTAAGCTTTTAATATTGCATGAATTATAAATTATGGAATGTAACAGGCAAAAGATTTCCAGACGTTTCCCTGCTGGTGTATAATCTTCTATCACTCATTGTCACCTTGTGCTTGTATCATCTTCTGCAGCACAGAATTGGCTTCAGCTCATGACAGTGCATCCAGTGCTGTTTTTTACCTCAAGATTCAGCATTGTAATCAAAATGTAACAGAAAGTTGTGGTGTAAGCGAGACATATTTTAGCTGTAGTTGATATCAACACAGTTTTCACATTTTCCTCATTTTACCACAAAATAATATATTAAGCACTAGTGAGAAAGTCTAAACTTTCATGGTGATCAGAAAATTTACACCACTTGCAAAATAACTTGACTGACGGAATGAAAGATTAGCATGTCCAAACTTCTGCATTTTCTGGTTTAGATCACAGCTGGTGTTAACTGAAATGGGTTCTTCAGCATTGTGTCAGTTTATATCATTGAGGGATCCCCTCATGCTGCTTCTGTTTCTTTTACTCCAACAGTTTTCACCATAATTTTTCATCCTTACAAGAACAATCTAACAAACCTTTGTTTTCTCACATAATGTAAATCCAATTGCTCTTTTGATCTGTCCTACTAGCCTATGCCAGAAATGTACAGTGCTGACTTTAAGTCTGAAATTTCCTGTCCGCCTTTGGACAACAAATATACCAAAAAGGCTGAAGCCACTTAGATCAAACAATTCAATCAATCTTTTAATAACCACTGGCTCCCTTACAGACAATTGAGTTCCATTTTCTTCTCTTCCTCTCTCCATCTACTTCAAAGGACAACAAATTGGTAGTGCAGCCTATTATTTTCTGGGTTTGCCTTTCTTTAATGCATCCTATTTTTATTGATCCTTCTGAAAGCTGGGTATCATGTAGCCAGGGCACTAACTTGTTTCGTGGACAAGAACATGGTCTGATGACTAACGGGAATTCAACAGAGGGACACAGGCAACTTAAAAATTACAATTTTATTACTCCAAATTTCAGTTCAACTATTTTATGATTATTCTTGTAGTAGTTCAGTAACTGTGATGACAAAAGCAGGGATAAAATATGTGAGTTAAGCTTCTGTTCACTCTCAGCACCTCCAATTCCTCAATCAGTTCCTCAACCTCCTCTTTGGGGAGCAACCTCTGTCAGGTGCCATCTGTGTGTGCACCATGGTTTGACCTTCAGCTGGAACCTCCCTTGTGTTATACAGCTGCTCCTGTGCCTACAGCTGCTGTCCTACAACTTTCTTCTTGTAAATTGCTTCATAGAACAGCTCACAGAGAAAAGAAATTTGAGGGGAAAAGTCTTCTAAATGCATAAGTTCTCTCTTTTGGGTTACCATGAGTGTTTTAGGCACCAAACTTTCATCATTTTTATGGGGGTAAGAGGTACTGGAAGGTCCGTCAGTGCTGCAACTGCACCTAAAATGATGTTTTTTAAGAGAGAAACACCACTGTAGTACAACTAAAATTTACATCTGTAGCTATATTTCAAAACAGGTGTTATTTGTTCACCTCATTAGATCTGCTTCTATTCTTTTACAAATTCCCAAAGAGAAAATATATTTGTCTGAGGAGAGATAAAAGTCTCTTAAACAATACAAACATGTAATCAAACAGAATTGACTCACTGAGTGACAGAGTAACAATATTCTGGAGATTTCATTTGATCGATAATGTTCTGCTTCTTGTAACGCAACTTAGGTGATGAGAAAAGGACATTTTTTTGCTCTTGTAGGCTTTTAGTGTTTATCTGTCACTGGATAATGTGATGAAGTACACGCTTTTTGCTCTATTTAAGGTAAGGTTAACTCCTTATCCATTTGATCCCCTATGGGAATTCACACTTTTGTGTCACTAAGATGAGGAACAGAAGTGGCCAGTCTGGTAAACTGGTATTGTCCGGCCTTAAACACTTCTGTGTTTTCTGAAATGTGATAGTGGCACCCTCCAAGTTACTGTGCCCAGATGTGACAACAGCCCCAGACTGCTGAAGTGTGATTTTGGAAAAAAATTTCACAGTGCCAAAGGCCTTCTGCAGCCTGCACAGAGCAAGTTGAAGTTCACTGTCAGTTATCTACTCCTGACATCCACACTCTGCACGGATAATTATTTAGCTCATAGGTTTATAAAGAGTGAAACAGGCCATTAACTTGGCTTAGCAGGACCTATCACAGGGTGTGCTGCTTAGGAGTATCCCTACATCCATTTGTGCTACATAAGAAGTCACATTTCTTCCTCTAGTTTAGCATTCTGACAGACATCAGTGAGTTTTACAATTGCTTAGTTGTCCACAACTCCCTGTTGGTGCCCATAAGGATCAGCATCCCCTTGTGCAGGGCTGCTTTGGTTTGAGACACTGCCTTTTATTCAGACACTGCCCATTGCTGCCTTCCAGCATCTGTTATGCTGCAATTTCTTCAGAAAGAGTAGAAATCACAGGGCTTGATTTCTGGAGCTACAACTGAGAAGCTGCCTGATAAGATTTAATGTCTAAACACTAAGGAGCATTTTCTGATGCTTTCTGAGCATCTTGGTTTTTTTAGACAGCTCTACTTTGTTAATCTAGACTCTGTATGGTGTTTATTTCTTCCTGATTTGGATGAAAAAATTTAAAATCAGTTGCCCATTGCAATAAATAAGTAATTTTTAGGGTCTCTCAAACTGCTTTTGAGTTTTGTTCAGCTATCAGAGGGACATTTACTTACCTGCTTTTATGTCTGTTTTGGTCAGACCATATAGAGATGTTCAGAAGAAAACAGAAGTATTTTGTTGGATTAGTCACACAATTACTTCTGAAAAAGAAAGCTCAGAGTCATTCCTGCTCTGTGCAGCTCCATTACACATGAAACAAACATGCTTTGTTAAAGAGCAGGTCAAAGAAAAGAGCGTTTCTAATTTCATATCCTACTTTTGTGAAAGTTCTGTGAGTGGAAAGACAGAGAATAAAGGTTTACTACATCAAAAAGTACTGTTGTTTGACCCAGTCTAGCAAGTTTTGAACTTTGAAATGACAATTTTTTTGTATTATTCAATTGTAGTGAAATTAAAATTGTAATGACTTTGAAATCCCTTGGAAGAGTGAGTAAACGTAAAATGTAAAATTCAGAGTAATTACTAATGTGTGTAATTAAATCGAAAATGTACAAAGAATAATGAAGCAGAGAATAAATATTGTTACTTCTTTTTTCTTTTTCCTTCCATTTGTTTGTTTGCTTTTTTTTAACCTGTCCTTCGTTCAGGAAAAAGCGAAAGAAAGGAAGATTCGTCAGCATGGGATAAACTGGACTATCTGATCTGCACCGTCATCTCTGGCAAGCACTTTACATGGAGGAAATGAGCCAAAAGATGTCAAATCATCTGAATTTTTTCACAGCTCTCAGTGATCTTTAGATAAGGACCCAAGGTTATGCAAAGTGCCTCCCCTGTGATCATAAGGATTTTAAGTAGTAAGACTCCAGGTAGAAATCCCTTTGAAATTACCATCGATCCTATCATTTAATTCTGGGGGAAAAATCTGAGACCTGAAATGAGGATGGTACCTGCAATAAAAAAAGATCATTTATGTGTGCTCTTCTGATGTACTATAGCTGACTCTTTTTTTTCTAGAGCAGCATTAAGGTAACATCTTTAACCACCACCTTTTTCCCTTGTTTTTAAGAGCACATTTCTATCATTTCTGCCTTACTAATTTTGCTTGTCACCAGTGCCAAGAGAGTACAATTGATAAACAACAGAGAGATAATAACAGGCTTTCCAGGCAGTCCTCAGGAGGTCTGGTTTGACTTCTTTCAAACGTCTGCCTAAAACTGACCAAGGGTATGTCCTTGTCTGAGCTCTTGTTTTACTTTAATACTAAGAAAATCAAGCAATTGGAGGTGCCAGAGTGCAGCGTGTGGAGACGGGGTGAATCAAAGGTGACCTCCCGCAGGCTGGGCTGTCCCCGAGGGGCCCATCCACACAGCAAAGGGGGATCCAGGACCAGGGAATGCCCAGGAGATGGGGATAAAGACGACCACTTCACGGCAGAGCTCAGGGAGGGTGAGATAGGCCCGGAAGCCAAGGGCTGCACGGGGACGGGTCTAGGTGGGCTTGCAGTTATGGCTTTTTGAAGCCTCTCCACAGGACATGTGCCCCACACTAAACTGCACTGGACAGAGTAAAGCGGGTGTTAATGTGACTTACAGGACCTTCCCACATATCCTTAGAAGGAATCCCTACTTCAATGTGGAATGGGACTGTAGGGACCTTTGGTGTCCATGGCAGCTTCAGGGGAAACAGATTTATCTACCTTGAAAACAGCATTTAGTCATGCTGACCTGACCTCCCTGGAAACCGTGACACTACTGATTAGGAAAAATCAGGTGTACACAGAGACCCTGCAAAAATCTGGGATGTTGGAGGACATCAAGGCATGCGGTGAGAAAGGTGCAGTGTGGACAGAGGGACAGGAAAAAACAAAACACAGATGGGAACTTGTGCTGGGTTAAAAGAGAATCGATGAGGATAGGACAGGGTCACCTGGAGCATCAGTGGTCTGCTGTGTGTGGAGCTGGGCTGGGTGACTTGTGTTGTACATCAAGGACCTTTCCTTGCCTGACCATTCCTTGAGACAGCCACAGAGAGCCAGCATCACCATCCTGTGTGTTCTGCCTCAGGAAAAAGAGACACTGCTCCTTCCAGGCCGTATGAGCTTCACCATCCTGCGTGGTGGGAGGCTGGATGCAGCTATCCAAGGGACTGGCTGCTCCCAGGGACCGACACAAATGGTGATGAAGTCATGAAGCTGTGATTGTTTTTCTCCTGTGAATGCTGTGTGCAGGACCAAGAGGACACCACTTGTCCTCAGGCTGTGGTGCTTTGCATCCTTGCTGGCCTGGATTAAGACACTTGGCCATGTCCAACAAACCAGATATGACCTGTATCCTGACAGGTGAAGAAATCCAGTGTGGGTTATGGATTTCAGGGGAAGGGATAACCATGCTGCTTTCCAGAGTTTATTAAGAAAAATACATTTAAAACAAAAACCATCCAACCAACCAACCCAAACAGACAAAAAAACCCACCAAAAGAAACCACACAAAAAACCCCCCAACAAACCACAAAAAAACCAAAAAACCCCCAAAAACCAAAACCAAACCAAACCACAAAACAAACAAACAAACAAAACCCCCAAAAAACAAAAACCCCCCCAAAAACCCCAAAACAAAACCAAACAAACCAACCCAGACAAAAAAACCCACCAAAATTCTTACATCTGAATTCAAAAGAAACCACACACACAAAAAAAACCCATAAAAAACCCAAAAAAACCCCAAAAAACCAAAACCAAACCACAAAACAAAAAACAGAACAAAAAAACCCCCCAACAACCCCA
>VWZT01015647.1:308790-339232 GCA_013397055.1 Pachycephala philippinensis | reverse complement strand
AAAAAACCCACCAAAAGAAACCCCACACATAAAAAACACCAAACCACAAAAAACCCAAAAAAACGCCAAAAAACCAAAACCAAACCAAACAACAAAAAACAAAACAAATAACTCCCCCAAGACCGCAAAACAAAAACAAACTAACAGAAAAAACCAAACAAAAAACCCTCACGAAAAACAAAACCAAAAAAACCACGAAACCCAAACAAAACCAAAAAAGTCCGCAAACAAACAAACAAAAAAACCAAACCAAACCAAAACAAGCAAACAAACAACCAAAAAAAACCCTCCCCCCAAAAAAAACCCAATGCAGAATGAGTCCACCAGAAAGGCAGAAAGGTGCACAGGACACCTGAGGCAATGACAGACACACACCTAATTATGACTTCACTTAATCCCCAGGGGTAGCAAATCCCAGGCACCTCTCTCTGTGTCTGAGAGATGGGAATGAGCACCCCAGCAGGACAGCCTGGCATTTTCCTTTGAATAAAAGGAAGCAGGTTCAGGAGGGAGGCGTTGCTCCGTGCGTCATCCTCTGAAAGACCGGAGATGAAAGCTGTGGTTAAAAAACGCCTTCCTAGACCAGGTGTAGAAAAACAAGAGATAATAGTCAAATCATTACGGAAAAGGAGGATTTTATGGATTTCCAAGTTTGGATTATGTCATGCATTTAAAAGAGCGTAACATTTAAGAGGATCTTTTTAGATTCTTTTCGTAAAAGATCTTCATTCTTAATAGAACCATCTGACATTTTCACATTAAATGTATATGTATGCATTTGCTTATAGATATACTTTCACACATAATCTGAAATGGCAAAAGTTGCCCAGGGACATTAGGAGGGACAGTCATTAATTTACTGGAGTGAAGACTGGTTTGTGAACCAAAGGGCCATTTCAATTTCAAAAAGTTCTTTCTTATTGGAAAAAACCCCAAATTAATCTAAAATTGTTTTATTGTTTTAAAATTATTTTCTACATAGAAATGACAATTACTTGCAGTTTCCTTTCCTTCAAATCTATTCTAAAATAGGCAATAACTTTAAAGGACACTAAGATCCAGAACAGCACACTTTCCTTGTCCTCAAATTATATTTTTCATCCTGTCTATCAACAAAAAAATTAAACTGCTTTTAATTTCCCTGCCTCAAGGAAATCATTCAGGATTGACAGCAACCAAACACATTAACCATGGTTAGAACATAAATCTAGGTGGAGTTTAATGACATTTTCATCCTACCTCCCTAACAGCTGTTTTGAAGTTTACATTGTTGAATTTTGCATGCATTTTAAAGACAGAAAATTCAATATAATTTATATCAATCATTCCAGTGTGATATAAACATAAGGGAAAAAAAGAATGCCGCAAATTCTTCTAAGAAGCAAAGTATTAAAACAAAAAAAAACTTTTAAAGTATTCATCAGTTTACAGGATCTTTAGGCAAATGATTGTCTTCTTTTAACAGTTTACCAAGATTATTCACTTAGAGTTATTAATCTGTCCTGTACTTAAAGAAAATTAATTCCTTAGCTGTTTAAGGTATGATTCCTCACAACATTTCATAATTAACTCCTGCACACATTACTACTTTTCATTTATCATACTTGAAGCTAATTAACTTGTGTGTTTGTTAGGGCCCTTAGAAGAACAAGCTATATGAAAGAATTGCGGGTTTTTATTAATGAATCAGATGAGACAAAATGATAACTTAATGAATGTTCTGCTTCAGGTTTTTATTTCAATTGCATCATGGTGAATAGCAGTATTGAATGACTGAGTGTAAAATTGAAATCACAACTTGGTCTTCTACAGCAGCAACTTATTATTTTAAGCAATACCTCCTAGAACTATGCATAGAAGAAAAAATGAAAGGAAAAAATGTTGGGTAAATCCAGAACAGTTTCTTCTAACTGAAATGTTTTGATTTATTGAATAAGTGTTTTAACGTGTGGGTGGGGGGGTGTTTACATGAAAATGGTTGTTTCAAAAAAAAGAGTCAATCTTTCATACATTGGGCAAACACTTCCAAAACAAAAAAACCAAAAAAACCAAAACCAAAACAAAAACAAAAACAAAACAAAAAAAAACCCAAAAAAAACCCCAAAAACACCAAGCTCTTTCTTTTTCTGTCACCTTCATTGAAATTCAGAGGAGTTTATTTATTATATTTATATATATATTTATTTCTAATTCCTTTGAAATTTTTGTTGGTAAATTCAACTCTTAAAAACTCCTTTAATTTTTATTTTCACCGTCAGGATAATAATTTTTTCTTATTTGATTTAAAAATGAACCCAAGGTTTTGCACAAAGCAACCAGCTTCTGTTGCTGTAAAATTTGTTTTTATCTATCCTAGCTACAGAGAAAAGGTTAAATACATGAATTATAAAATGTCCACAAGCAGAATAAAAAAAGAAAAGACAATAACTGCATTGTGTTTTCAATATTCTATCTTGAAATCATTGCTTGGAACTTTGGATATTCGAGTCACGGTTTGAACATTTGACCCTGAGTGGCAGCGAAGTGGAGAGCAGCAATCAGCAGCAGGAGATGCACCCTGCCACTCTGCAAGGACAATTCTCATCTTCCTCCAAAAGCTCAGGGAAAAGATTTCTGCTGGGAAGAACTCTTCCCAACTTTTATTTAAAATACAACGCCTAACCACCTCTCTGACAGCATTTTCACTTTTCATCTGAATTTCTAGGTCAGACTTGCTGACAGAAAAGAGATCCTCGACAATTTCCTTTTGTTTCAGATGCAGATCAGCATGTCTGAGTGCCTGCTGTTTGCCCATGTGAACAGTTTCGAGTGTGTGCTACACCAGTTAGAAACCGTGTCAATCTCCCGGGCTGATTTACTGAGCAGGGCTCTCAGCTGCATCCCAGCCTTATCTGCATGCATCAAAAGGCCAAAGCAGCACCCAGAGGCTTCCAAACCCCGTTATTTATTCGGGACTGTCACCTCTGCAGCTCTGGCAGCGTGGGAGATAAGCCCCCAGAAGTGCCTCTCCAGGCATGCCCCAGCAGTTGTGCCAGAGGAGGAGGTGTGCTGTGGGGCACAGCCCTAGCTCAGGATGCTGACAGCGTTTCAAAAACGCTATGAGGACCTCATGGATACAGCAGTAATGTCAGACTGGCCTGAGGGGCTGGATAAAGAGGAAAAAACAGACATGGAAACAACCCAGAAGTGGCAGTGCACGGAAGTGGCAGAAAGTCACCGCTCCACCTCAGTACTTGGTACTTTAAAAGTTGTCTCTCAGAATCACATTGATTCTGATGAGGTATGAGAAAGAATTTTTTTTTCCCCAGAGGACATAACTTTGCTATGTATGCAGCTGCTGAAGAGAATACAAGTCTAGAACAGCAGCAGAGTAGCCTAGGATTTTTGTCTCTGGATTTTTGAGAGTTTCCATGACTTGTACAGTCTTCATAAAACACACGCTACTATTAAAAAAATTATCCATCGTATTTAAAAACCCAAACACAAACAAACTGAAAAAGATAAGCAACAATGGGTAATCTCATGTTTCTATCATACATCTGTGTTCCAATTCCACAGGTCTCTCAAGAAATCAATTCACTTTACAGCATATACAGTAAATTGAGTTCTCTTTGAAATAGGTCAGTGGCATAAATGTTAAATGTTTAACTTCTGTCCTAATTCATAGCAACTCCTTATAATGCAAACTGGATTCACTAACATACTAATATTCCTCGTGTGAAAATCGTCTATACAACTTCTCCCTTTCTTCCAAGAACTGATTACGTGGATATGTGCAAGTCTTTCTTAGAAAACCCTTAGAAAAAGGTTTAAAGGAATCTCCTGCTCTTTTCAGGAAACAAAAGGTACATGAGTTGTAATTGCTTCATCTTGACTTGTTCAGTCAGTTTAAAATGCAGTTTAAAATATTAAAGGCAAACCTTTCTTTTAATTAATTATGATTAGGTACTTTTTTCTCCTAATTTAATCAGATTTAAATAGACAGTACCTCCTGCATAAATATTATACTTACCTTTTTAGTGTTTGTTAGCATAGCTTCACCAGATAAAGAAGAAATCATTATCTTCACAGCCATCCCAAGAGAAGCTCATTCCTCATGGGAATTCATCATCAGAGGCCTCCAGCTTTGACTAAGGCAATAATTACCCAGTAAAAAGGAGTTCCACAGGCACTTGTGGGTGTGAATATTTGACCACACAGAGTTGCCCCTGGGAAGTGACAGGGTCACTCATGTCACAGCAGAAGAGGACATTAAGCACTCAGGTGAGACATTGAGGGAGCATAAACCCCCCTGGGCAGCAGCCAGGGGAGCCTGAGGAGCTGGATTTTCAGAGGGAAGAAGCTGCTTTCCCTCTGAGCTGTGGAGAGGTCACCAGCTTCCATGGCAGCTGCCCAGCAACTCTGCAGGGCAATTACAGAGACAAAGGATGGATGCATGAGTGAAGGCTCTGAGAAACATCATTTGAAGTGAAACCTTGGTAATAAGAGTCATAAAGTTTGTACTCCATGGCTAATTTTATTATTTTGCTAGTGAGACTCATTAAAAAAAAATCATTCAGAAGTGACTTTTATGAGAAATTTTATGTGAAAATGGAGATTAAGTTTGAAGCTAATATTGTGGTGCTAACTTTGTGATATTGGAGTGAAAATAAGAATTCTGGATTTTCTATATTGACTTACAAAGTGATGCAGTCTTTCTGGAAGCATGACACTTTAGGAAGACTTGACGTTGTCTGAAGCTTTTTGGGGTTACTTCAACTGCATTTGGGATTCATTTAATATTCTTGAGGGGACATGGAGTGAGAGAAAAAGGGTTAAGCATGTAGCACCCAATAAGGTTCAAATGGGCTTTTTAAGCTTTTTGCCACAACCTGTTGGACTAGAAACCCACTTCACATTTTCAAAGAAATGTTTATTCTTGCACAGGCCTTTGAGTTGGGTATTGTGACTTTATTGAAAATATTAAATGTTTAGGAATTGTTTTAAAATCTGATTCAACAACAGTGGTATTACCATGAGATTAGGAAATAGCTTAGCTGTGTTTTCTAAGTCTCTGCAGCATGACCAGTGGCACAAATATTCATGCACTCCATTTGAGGAAGAACAGAGAAAGAGATATGAATAAAATACAGCGACAGAAACAGCAACACTCAGATCCATTGGGGATTTGTGACCTACTGGGCTCACTGTTTAGTTGCAGTGATTTAGTAATCTCTCGCCAGTCACAAACTCACTTAACAGTGATACTGTGAAAAATATTCCATGCTTTCTTGACCAAGAGAAGTTTCTGGAGCTCCATATGAATGCTTTCAAGCTGTATCTAAATAATTTACTGATGAAAAAGTTTTATCAGAAGGCAAAAAAATAGGGGAGGTTCCCTTCTCTGGGCCAGTGTCCCAGGCACAGAGAGAGCTGCATGATTTCTACACTGCCCCATGGAAAAAGAACGAGCTCAGGAATCTTACCTATTTCCAGCAAGTGTGACAAGATTGTGAACTATACAGATATCATGCAGTTTAATCTTTATTAATTTCCTTCCTCAGACTTTCAGAGAAGGGGAAAAGCAAACAAGACCTCTATGGCATGAATAAGACAACACCAAGAACCTCAGGGTCTGACCTAGCTTTGACTTTATGTAATGGCAGTTGTTCCTTCTGTGAAGGAAGAAGTTTGTATTTTCTACTTTGGTTTTAAAATCCCCCGGCCCTGCGAGCCCTCAGACCGGCTATATTCCAATTTGGATAAAAGAGGCTACTATGGTAACCCTCTTTATGTTGCTAGGGCAACCACTTAATAACAATTAGTTCCTTTAAAACTAATTCACCTTTAATAGAGACTTAAAGATTACACCCAACTCTTCCAAAAGGTGTGAACTTTCTGCGGGAAGGAGTCCCACTGTGGGAAGGAGTCACACTACCATTCACAACAGTTAATAAAACAACCTTTTTCTCCTTTTGTTTGCTTTTTTTTTCAGACAAGAAAGCACAACTGCTCCTCTTCCCACATAAATTTATGCAACTTGCATCCCATGTACAGTCTCCACAATATTTTTGTGCTTGGAAAAGATACACTCAACTTTATAAAATTTTAACAGGGCTTCACCAACTGAGATCTCTCAAATTAGTGTGTCTTCATGTCCTCATGGCATTCTGCTCTTGCAGAAAACTGCATGCCAGGACTGTTTTTCCACCATGCTCAGCAAGAAGCAATGAGGTTATTACCGTGAATGGGCGCATGTTACACTGCATCATTTGCTGGAGGCAGCCTCGGGATGACACGGATGTGAGATGGTTGTGCCAGTGCCCAGCCACCCTCTGCATGAAAAACCTTTTCCTGATACTCAACCTATCCTCCCCTGACACAGCTGCACACCATTCCCTCCAGTCACCACAGAGCAGAGATCAGTGTCTGCCCCTTCTCTTCCTCTCACGAGGAAGCTGTAACTGCAGTGAGGTCTCCCCTCAGTCTCCTCCAGACTGAACAGGCCAAGTGACCTCAGCCACTCCTCATTTGCCTTCCCATCAAGTGGAAGGGACTAATGAGGCTCCCTCCAACCCTAGGGTATGGGGAGCCCTCAGGCCCATGACTTAAATGGGCACTTGAAGCAACTTTCAAAGTGAGGAACATTTTAATTCAGGTCTCTCTAAGCTGCAGAGCTCAGATATGAACTTTGCAACATGGGAAACGTCACTCTGTGTATATTCAGTTAAATGACAATTCAACAGTTGTGAAATTTGAGTCTGAGTCTATACTTGCTCCCTAATTTATCCACCAGGAATACAGCTTTCATAGACAATATTCTCTACTCACCTCACTGCTCAGTAGGGGTTGGCAGTGAAGGGTAAGAAAACCCTCCCACTCATGACATTTTACTGTTGGTCACTTCAGTTTAGTGGCTAATATTGAACAACACACTTATAACCCTGAACTTTCTCCTTGGTGTTCTGGAGCATCAATGTTTCCCCTTAAAAAACTTACCTGAGCTGCCATGGACAGCCTCTCCTGATGAGCAGAGTAATTCACCACAAAGCTGAAAAGCAGTTTTGCATTGCCCTTTCCACGGTGTCCACAAGATTTTGTGTGCGAGGTGGTTAACACTCCTTGTTTCCAGGAGTGAAGCTCAATCCCCACTTTGGGCCTTTGGTACCTGCAGGGACTCACAGATTTCACAGGGGCCTGACATTTCGTTTCAGCTAATCCTGAGTCCTGGGGAGAATTTCAGATTAAAATTTCATCTGCTCTGTGGTTTGAGGTTCTGTTTGTCTGGTGTGACCTCAAATGATACTCTGGGCTGCATGAGAGTGCTTAGAAGCAGCATTTCTCCCTCCTCTCCCTACTCATCCACACTCAGAGCACAGCCAAGGAGATGAAAGTCTGTTTATCAGTTGCTCCTTCCTGCAGCCACCTGAGGAGGGAGATGATGAGAAATGGGAAACCCTCTGAAACCACTGTCCCTGTGGCTCAGATTAGCTGGGGGAGTGCAGAGAAAAGAAATTACAACAGTGTAAAGGAAATGAGACTGAGAGGAGAAGCACAGCTGAGTCACAACTATTTTTCTGATGTGTTCAAACACTCTGCTGAGCCCTGCCCATCAAAAAGGTAAATAGACTCCCCATCCCCACAAGCTGAAATGGATAAAAAATGCATAACTCTGTCCTTGCTGTAACGTGAGGCTGACACAATTAGCCTTGCAGTCTGCTTTTTCATGCCTGTAGCCATTATTGAAGACATTCTTTAGAAATGTAACTAAAAAGAAAAGTGAAAGTGCAACAATTTTCTAATCACCATCAATTTCTCTGGCCTTTCATCTCTCATAAAATATTGGATAACATCTGGCAAAGAATCCTTCTCTCCCTCCTCTCTGGCACTTCTTTTAAAGTGGCACTGATGAATCTATCTGACTGAGGGCTGTAAAAGGAAAGCAGATGGCACACTTATCACCCAGAAACCAATCCCACAAACTTGTCCTTTGCGAGCATCTCTGGTGAGGAAGCAACTTGCTAATGATGGCAATTAGCATCATGGAAATACCAGAAAGGCCAGAACCTTGCAGAAAGCATTTCTGATAAACTCTGGGATTGATGCTTCTGATGCCAACCAGGCAGTTAAAACCCATTAGTGTCTAATGTTAATTCATCACAACTTACCAGGTCCTATGGGGCTTTACTCTGGTGCAGGAGTCACTTGGCATTAAATGCTAAATCAAGGAGGAAAAAAATAGAGATCTTTGTTTTTTGTCGCAGTACAGGAGTCTCAGATTTTTGTTTATTACTCTTATTCTATAGGGACATTCAACACCAAGCTGTCCTGTGTGTATTGTGGTTTGGTGAAAGTCACTCTTTCTCCTTTGGAGGAACTTTTTCCACCAGAGGAGGGGAGGAACAGTTCACAACAATTTAGCAGAATGAAGCTTGTGCATAGCAAGTAGTTTCAATATTGCTTTAGCCTGTAATTTTATTCTGCAGTTGGACTCCTTCTTGAGAAGGATACAATGGTAGGAACAGAGGTGCCTGGTTAAGAGCAGGACAGGGCTGTCAGGGAACAGCAGTTTGCAGAAGACTAATTTGTCAGTCCTTGCTGCAACCTACATAAACTGAGCACTTTTCCTCAGCTTGATGTATAAAGGTTACTGATACAGAAAATAAATTTAGAGGATGCAACATGTGCAACTAAATTTAATTATAAACCCAATTTTGGCTTTGTACATTTCACAAAGATGTTTTTTGCCACAACACTGGTACACTGTCTTTTTTTTTTTTTTTTTAATTGAGGAACTCTGTCAGCTCCCTTGCAAAACATGTCTCTTTTTCAGTGCACTTCTCAGCCTAAATGACTTTTCCCCTTGTAGGTAGTGTGGAAAGAAGCAAGATTAAGTCTTGCTTTCACAAATGACCCTGTGTTTCACTCTAGTATTTCTCAGTAGGATAAATCTAGAAAATCATAATTATAAAGACTGCCTCAAATTCTTAGCAGCTTGAATGGTGCAAGGCCTTAACAAGCTTCAAGGAGAATACCAGCTTATTGCTGAGAACTCATCTTCCCTTTAAAAATGAATAAAAGTTTATATCTCTGCAGCTTTATTACACAGATAAAACACAAACTCCACAACACTTGCTAGAAAAAAATATTTGTCCAATAAAATCAAAACAAATCAGGGAAATCTGTTGTGAATTCAACTGTGTTTGTGCTCCAAATGTTCGTGTTAAAATTTTCCTCAGCAGGTTATGTTTGAAGTAATTTAGAGGCTTCACAGCCTCTTTTAACCTGAAAATATGGTGGGGTTTTTTGTGACGGTGAATATTTTAAAGTTTCATGGTTCCTGACTTTTAAAAGTGAGGCTAAGAGAAAATGAATGCCCAGACACAAAGTAATGAGCAGATCTATGTACACATACAATTGTAACCACATTCATATATTTCCCATTTCTCTCGAGCAGTTCAGGCCTTGGTGCACATCAGCAGCGTGTGGTGAGATTAAAGCAGAGCTGTATCTGTTCTCCTGCCAGCCACTGCTCAGCACCCACAGTGGCTCTGGGATAAGCGAGTGCCTGCACAGATAAACCAGGAACTGCAGCGGAATTTCTGTCTGATCCCTCCACCCAGAAAGGTGGCACATCAGTGAGACAACATCTCACACTGTCAGATTTGTTCACAAGATCAGTAGAAGACCTCTGTTCACAGGGCAGTCAATCTGTTACCTTTTATAAGCAGCAAATTCTCTTAGCAAAGCATGAAGAACAGGAATACAATAGAAATTCATTTGCTTTGATCACAGACTGATCTTGACATTTAGTTTCTCTTGTGAGGATAATAATTCTGAATAGTTTGATGTTTTCCCCCTCCTGAGCTACAATATTAAAAAGGCACTGTAAATATATGACTAGAAATCATTCTAACTTGAAAAATATTAAAGTCCAGGCATGTGCTCAGACATCTTAAGACATGTTTAGTGCAGCTTTGGTCTTGTTCATTGTTTGGCTGGATGAACTCTTTAAAATTGTATTTTCCACCAATTGAGTTAATAAATGACACACCTTTCTAAATGTTTCCATAGCCTATAACTTTTCAGTAAAACTTATTGAAGTTCTCATGTTGTTGTTCACACTCAGTCAGTAACAATAAATACTTGCAAATACTTTACAAATAAGTACTTGCAGTTATGAATAGCAGGACCCATTTTCTTGCGATAAAACAGTAATAAACTCAGAGACATGAGAGAGTATCAGGCAAAAAAAACCCCTCAATGCTTGCCTTTATCTCTTCCTTATGAGAGATTGCCTCAATTTAAAGACCATTCCAGTAATTCCTGAGGTGGCATTACCATTTAATTTTGACATGGGTGGAAAAAAACCTGCTATATCTTCCTATTCTGGTTCACAAATGTTTGCCTTATTACTCAGCAGATGGCCCTCACAGGTCTGAGACAATAAGTAAGAAATACTGATTATTTTCTTTTATCTTGAGTAAAATTCCGATGTCTTAAATACCAAATAACAATATTCTTTTCATAAACCTTATATTTTAATACCAATACTCCAGAACATAACACGACAGTTTCCTCATGCTCCATGGAATGTATTTTTTAACTCTTTCCTGTAAGGACCTCATGAAAAGCAAATAATGTCATTTTAAAACTTTTCATTTGTCTTGGGCTTTTGTTTTACCAGAATTTGCCATTTTACAACCTCATATTTCAGCTGTTAGTTTGAATGATGCCAACAGGAATTTAACTAGTAAACATCACTGGAGGTCTTTTGTGCTCACCATTTGATGGCTTGCTGTTCTCAAGGAATGCATCTCCCAGAGCTATATGCCAGAATTTTAAAAGGTATCTAGGAGTCTGAAGTATTTCAGACTTCCTCAAAGGTGATTTCATTCACTTTTCCAGATTTAAGGGCAACCTAGATAGTCTTCCCTGTGCAGTTGCTTAGCCCCAGAGACACTCTGTGCTTCCCCTCAGTGCCAGTTCAGATTATGCCATGGTGTTTCATCTGGTTTCATTTACTGCATAGCTGGGCTCTTCCAATCCCTTCATGTCCCCATCCCTTTCTAGAATGTCCTCTCAGCCTCCCCATGGTGAAGCTCCCTTTGATTTTTACTGTTTTGTGTTCCCAAAATTTCACATGGCAAGAACCACACATTTTCTTTCCTTCCCCCTCATCTTTCTATGTATTGTTTACTATATTATGATTTTACTTCCTTTCTCTCAAGTGCCTGGGTTTACTTCTTTCCAATATTGAAAGGCTACACACCTTTTATTTTTTCTCTCAAGATTTGGAGCTCTGGACCTGAAGAAGCTCCTTAACAAGCTGCTCACTGAGAGCCTTTCAGCTGGAAAAACCCCAAGCTACCAACTGGTCCTGTTTTCAGTAAAGGCTTTAGCTCAGCTGTAGCTGTTTAACCAAATCTCTTATAGGTGAGAAACTGAGTATTTCTGTATTACCCCTCTGTGGTGAGCCAATGCTAATGAACACCACTGATGTGAATAGTGATGAATATAACTTGGCTCATAGGTGATGCTGCACCTACAGTCCACTGTCTCTCCACAGCTTAAAAGTTTGTGTGTTTTCCATTTCTTCATATTAAGGGCAGGCTGTGAGCATTGGAGTTCAGCCCGGAGAAGAGAGGTTTCCAGGGAGACCTTAACCTAAAGAGGGACTGCAGGAAAGAGGGGGATGGACTTTTAATCGAGGAGTGCAGTGACAGGTTAAGGAAAAAAAAGGCTTTAAAACGAAAGAGGGAAGTTTTATATTAATTATTAGGAAGAAATTCTTCACTGTGAGGATGATGAGGCACTGAAACAGGTTACCCAGAGAAGCTGTGGATGCCCCACCCCTGGATGGGGCTTTGAGCAACCTGGTCTAGTGAAAGGTATCCCTGTCCTTGGCAGGGGTGCTGGAACTGGATGATATTAAAAGTTATTCCAACTCAAACCATTGTACTTTTCTTTCTGGTTTTTCTCCCCAGATCAACAGCCTCATTAGCACTCTAAACTCACCTGAGATATAGAAGTGGAAAATTGTCATGGCATGTAAAATTTGCCATGCCTGAACCATTCAGTGGTCTGATGAAGTGGCAAATGATGAAGAATCATAACTCTGGTCTCACTTTTCTTGGTAAGAGGAATCTGACCTTGGAGGTTTGGTAGTGCAGTCTGTAGGAATCTCATACAGCACAAGCATGAGCAGTAAAGCTCACAAAACCTTACAGCAGCTTGTTCACAGCATGTATTGGTGATGAGTTTCAAAATCATGAAGTAAATATGTTGTCTTTCACATCCTGCTTGGCTGATTAGCCCATTGTTTTTCATCACGTGTTGTCAGACTATGGTTTTGAATAGATATATTCACATATGTAAAATAAAAAACACACACAAAACATCCCAGACAGTGTTTGGCCCAGCTGCCTGCTGCAGTCTCAGCTCATCTTTCTGCTTTGATTCCGAGAACATCTGGCAGAAACTGATTGTCATCAGCCTGTGAAGTAAATAACACCAAAAACATTGGGAACTATCACAAGATAATATAGATGAAAATGGCTGATGGAACGACTACAGTAAAAATGGATGGGGAAAAGAACTGTGAAGCCATTGAACTATAAAAAGGAAGAGAGCAAATATTAGGTTTGCAGGTGTTCAAGTCCAAGATGAATAAGTGCTGCTAACAGTTTCCTTTTCCATCTCTGTGTACTCTGCTGGCACACCAGAGACAGCAGACATTAAAACAACCTAGTTTCCAGATTTGTTGAGCAACCTTATTTCAGGATCAAGTCCTGAAGTCAGAACTGAATGAGACCAACTAAGAAAAACATTGGATACTGGCAGAAAACATTTTATCTTGTCCCCTGTAGTTCCAGTAAGAGATATATGGAATTATAACCCGAAGACTACTTCGCCTCTGTTTCCTGGTAAATCTTATTGCTCTATTTAACTGGAAAAAAAAAAAAAAAAAGGAACACTGAGTGAAAGAGGTAACAAAAAGAGATCAATGAGGAAAGGAAATTTTCCAGGCATAAGAAAAAGCTGGTAACAGAGCAATAGAATAAATTAAAAGAACATTTCATAAACATGGAAATAAATGTTTTTTATCTTGTGAAGGAGTAACACTGTACATAATGAATTCCAAGAAGAATGCAAAACACTTTAGAATGGGTGAGAACTAATTTTCTAACTTGTCTCCGATGTTCTTTTTTTATTCAGTTTATTGTTACAGCAGAGGTTCTGTTGCTGCACTGAAGTACAGATCAGCTGTAGTCAAACAGCAGTCTTAAGTATGGGAGTGGATTTACTTTCTTTTATTTTTGTCTGCTTTTTGTTCTTCTGTTATGAAAATGAGTTTTCCTACTTTATGTATTTTCCAGTTCACTTACTGCTTTGCTAAAATATTGTTGCTGGCTTGTTTGGNNTTTTTTACCCCCCCGTCTTCCCCTCCCCTGTTATTTCATGTAAAAATCAATGGCCAAATCCTATTATTCCCATTATTCTGCACGTTCAGTTTCCTGTTTGCACTACCATTTCCATGACACAAATTGTTGTTATTGCTAAATGAAAACAAGACATCGTTATCACATTGAACTGTCTAATAACAACAACAGTGTTCAGCAATTTTTACTGCTCGCTCTCAAAGGGTTAGGGCCTGCAATACTGCTGTGGCCTGCTGCTCCACCAGATGGGAAGGTACATACTCCCTCCCTTGACCCCCCCAACATAAAAAAAAGGTAATAATAATAATAATAATTTTAAAAAATGTAAAAATTTTTACTTACTGCCGTAAGTAATGGACATCATTGTGGATTTCCCACAGAAAGAGCTTCCAAGTATGGGACTTGTACAAATAACATCACAGCACTCACCAGTATTGACTGCCACGTGTCAATTCACCTGACTCTGGTATGCTCTTCAGGTTTACAGAAGGCACTTTTACAGAAAATCCAGTTGCACTTTGGAGACTTTTAAATCATTGGCATTGAATTCATAAGTTCTGTGCAGCACAGTTTTGACATGGCAAACAAGTACTAATACAGACTGATCCCTTGATAGGGAGAAAGGGATTTTTCCGAAGTGAATCCCAATCTAATTCTCAAGGAAGAAGAAAGTAAGGGCTATAAAACAGAGAGGGAAAAAACCAACAATCTTACAAACAAATTGAATATTACTAAATGACTGCAGAAAAATTAAATGAAGTTCTGGTAACAGTATAATGTGGTTTCACAGTCTAATGACAATAGCAGTATTTAAGCTCATCTTCACAGTTTATTGGTTCTTGTATGAACTCTGCAAGTACATTTCTTAGAACTGAGCTGGAGTCTTTGATGAAGGACTTCAAAAACACTTGAATTTACCAGATTTTTTTCAACATGGATGTAACATGGCCTTAGAGAAATCAGTGGATTTAGAGATGTACATGCTACCTATGGACTAGTTGTTATTCGTTCAATTGGTTTTAATCTAAATGAGAGGCTGATGGAGCAAAGTGACCTGGGAGCCACTCTCAAATTGTATTGCTTAAGTGCCTTCTCCTCGTTCACCACTTGTTCTTCACAGCTCACATTATCTTCCTGTTAAGAGAGAATGTTCTTGACTTTCCAAGAAAAAGGTAGTGAAAGAATTAATAAGATGTCAGCAAAACCTTTTTAAGTCTGAAAGCTTTGTATTAAGTATTCTTTTGAGTCTGAGGATGAGGAACTTCCACTTCAACCTTCCGCTGAAAAGATTCATATTAGACTAATAACAGCCATGAAAATATTATCCTTCCCAAACTCTCTGCTAGAAGATTTTATCAAGAGAAATTTTACTTCCACACTTGGAATGCAGTTTTACAGATTTATTCACAGTTGTTGACAATGGGTGTCTATGCCATAGCACGTCTGAGAGAATGAGCAGACTAGTTCTCTTTTTTGGCTATTAGAAACATAACAAATATTCCTGTATATTTTTAATTACTAACTTTGTTAATATAACTGCAATAGGATATCTGCTGTATTTCATAACACCCTCTGAATAACTCTGTGTTCCTGGGTCTTTCTCACTATGTAAAAGCATTACAGTGTGTCAGTAATTTCAGTCATAAAGATCTCAGATTTGAAAAGCAAAGTTGAAGTGTGGCTGGACTCCATTTTTTCCTCCTTTAGCTTTTTCTTCTGGTGTCACTAAAAGGTTCATGTAGAAAGAAAGGTCTTGATCTGAACTTGAAATGTACCTGGGTTTTTGATTCATTCTGACATCTCTGGCAATGGCAGCACCACAGCCAGACAATTTCAGAAGGAATAAGGTATTCCTTGCTGTTGTTGTAGCATCTCAGGTGGGGAAAAAAAAGATTCAGCAATTATTTTAATAAGCTTTATACTCCTGATAAGAAAGGTGAGGAACCATCAGTGGAGGATGAGATCAAGCTGCCATTGTAGCTCAGCATCACTGCTTACCCTAGTGCTGCCTTAATTTCCTCTGACTGCTTACTTGATGTGGCTAGGAGGTGGATTTACTTTCAAAATGACACAAATTGTTGTTATTGCTAACAAAAAAAAACCAAAAAAAAAAAAACAAACAAAAAAAAAAACAACTGCAAAATCACATGTAAAGCATTGCAAATATCCTGGCAATAACCGGCGTTTCCCACACTCACCCAGACTTGTTGCATCTGATCTTTTTAAGCCGGGTTTAGTATTGAAGGGACTCTGCAGTTTTGACAGTTTAAAGCTGCTGCCCAAAAGATTGCTTCTGGAACAGCTTCATACACAAGTAAATAATTTTATGGTCACTGCACACTGCTGCCAGTGTATCATCAGCTGCACCCACAGTCAACTTTTCTTAGTTTACTAACAATATATCCAATCTGTCTCGATGATATTGGTTGTATTAAAGCCATCTACCTGGAGAACCATAGCATAATATGACAGGTCTGTGGAAAAAAGTTCAGGGTTCATGCTAGATAAAGGGTGCATGCAAGTATTGAGGATTATTCTAGCAAAAATCATTGCCAAACAAGCAACTAGTTCCAGTGCTGAAAAGGTCACTGGCAAATGAAATGTTCTTTAAAGGATTATGCAATTCCTCATATGGGTTTTAATACCAATTTACCGAGCACTGCCTGCAGGTTCACAGAGCTTTAGATCAGATTTTCAAGTTAGTAATGGATAGAGATCTATGTCACTTCTGCAGCCAGAAACTGCTTGAAGTGGAAAGGGGGAAAGCAACATGAAATGAATACAGTGGGCATTTATCTCCACAGAAGCAATGCTTTCAGCACAGCCCATCAGAAAGCATTACATTCAGATTGTCCTCAGCACACAACATAATCAATATGGACCTGACCTTTCCCATCCCTGGGACGGTTTGTGGTGTTCTAAGGGACGGAGATAAATAAACAGATGCCCTCAAAAGATGGTAAATAGCTGCCCTCTGTCTCTTCTGAAGGAAAAAAAGAACTTTCCCATTAACATTTCATCTCCTATCACTTTGTAAAGGGTAAAAAAAGCAAAGATAGCACATCTTACCTAATTAAAAGTCCAGTCTACCAGCCAAATAGCTTCCTCAATCCAGAAGTGCAGAATTCAACCTTTGGATTAAATTACGTGTAATACATAGAAAACTATACTGTATCTCAAATTAGAAGAGCTAGTTTCATTTAAAAACAATTTTTATGTTAAAAAGAAAAAAAAAAGTGTTCCTGGGTTTTAATTAAAAGTATTTAAAAGGTCATTTACAGAACTTCTTGTAGAGACTGTAAATTAAACTTTAGAATTTAAATGAGAAACTTTTTATTCTCTACTGTAAATGAGAATATCCTTACTGGCTATAAACTTGCTGTTTCAAGGTATGGTTTGAGCCTCAAGCTCTTTATCTCTGCAGGTCAATCATATGTTAGATTCTTGAAAGGAGATTTAATTATAAATTAAATTAGTGCTGGGTTTCAAAACCCCCTTCTGTTTACAGTCTTTCTCTTAAAACATTTTATTATTGCTGAAACTGATTCTCCTGTGCACTAAACATCAGTTTTGAATATATAATCCACAGTTTTTGTTCCCTACTGTGTTTTTTCCATTCACACCCAGGTGGCTTTTCCCTAGTTAATATCGTGGATTTGTGTTCTCTTGTTTCAGATTTCATAGGGGTTTTTTATTTTGCTACTTTCTATTAGATCCATGTTTCAAGATGTTTGAATTCACTTGATTTTCATCTTTCTTAAAAGAATAAAAATCTGCCTCTCACTCTTCCCTTAGAAATGCAAGTCTAGACATTTAACATTTTGGCAATGTCTCCTTCTGTCAATAAATTCCCTCTGACACCTGGCAGAGGCTTTAAACTCTTTCTCCTTGACCTATTGTTACTGATGTGCTTCAAAAATATCTAATTCAGTATTTAAGATGTATAAATATCTTCTTTTTGTCCTTCCTCTTAACCTCTTTCTGTAGTTATTCCCTGGTCACATCTGCACTTTCCTTCCTCCCCAGGATTTGTGCTCCAGTGATTGGGACTGCACAGCCTGGCACAGTGGCTCCGTAGTGGAGTCACCACAGGCTGAAATCTGAATATTTCTTCAGTGCTGAGCATTTTCCCTGCCTGTGTCTCTGCACAACAGGACATGGAGCCTGCAGCTTTAGTTTTGACTTTGCAGACTATATTTAAGCATTGATCTGATTTACACAGTTTCTGAATGCCCACTGCTACCGGTGATGCCTAAAGAGGCCAACCTAGAAACAGAGACTAGACAGGAATAAGGGAATAAAGGTGGATATTTATTTGAAAGGCCTTCAGAGGTACACCCTGGGCAGGCCAAAGGCTACACCCAAGATGGACGACGAGTCACGAGTTCTTCACACTTTTATAGGTTTGGTCCATTTACATATCAGCATAAATTCACCAATTAAACTTTAGCTAATGATGTCATTTCCCCTCAGCTTGTCCCCCTTCTCAAGATGCTGGTTTACACATTTTGGGCCTAGGACGGGCTGGGTGTCCTTGGAGAGCAGCCTGGAGAGGCTTTGTTATGTCTGTCTTAGCATGAGAGAGCAGCAGCTCACAGGCTGCAGGACACTTCAGAGTTACACACTGGGAATACAGAATTTGAAAAATATAAAAGCTAAAATGTAAGGCATCACTGGGGACTTCAAAGTGACTCCTGGCATAGCTGCAAACTTGGGCCAGCAGACCTGGTGGGTTCCCAATCCTCCAAGGAGCCATGCGACCACGGACTTCTAAAGCCCAACTTTGCATTTCCAGTCCTTATCTCTAGGCCTGCAGGTAAAACTTGCAGAATGCCAGATGACTTGGGATCCTCATTGCAGTCCACACTCTCTGCTTTCTGCCTGCTGATTGCTGGATCAGCACACACTGATGTCTCTTTCTCCTTCTGTTGATGTTTGCAGTAGTGCTTCTTGTTTGTTTGATTAAGAGGTGAAAATTGCTGAAAAAAGCAGTACTGAATGGCCGTACAATGCTTCTAATGCTGCCTTAAAGGTCCCCTCAGACACGAAACTGAGCCTTGATTCCCTTCGTATCAGTCTCTACTAGACTGTAAATTGAGAGGAGTTTTCATACTGTTTATGTGTAAAGTAAAACTTGAATTAAAGTTCACGAGCTTGGGGGACACATCTTTTATCATAAACTATTTTTTATCATAAGTTAATTATCTATTAATCAATATTGACTTTTATTTTCTGTGTTTTGTTGGAAGAAATCCAAATTCCTCTTTTGTAAGATTTTCACATTTTTTGCACAGTTGATTACACTGAAAATATTCCATTTCTTACAGAAATAAGTTTGCTTTCATGTAGTCCTTACAATTTTAGAATACAAGTGACTATGAAACACTCATTAATTTCTTTGCATGATAATTCTGAAGGCTGTGAACTATTGCTTTATGTACTTTCATGATAAGAAATTAGAGACCAAATTACTTCCTATAGAACTGGCAGAAGAGCCAAACAAAAGCTATTTTGTGACAATTTTTATAAGTGTTTATAAAACCACTTACAGATCAATCTCTATGTTTTTCTTAAATTTTAAGAAGTTTGTAACACTAAAATTAATTTTTTTTTGTTTTAAAAATTATTATTATTATTATTATTAGTTTAATTAGGATAACTCTAGAATGTAGTTAATAGTAATTTCATGCTTTCATAAAATGCTTCCAATTATTACAATAAAAAATAAACCCCAAACCTCTCTCTGCTCTTTTTGCGGCATTTTGCTCTCATTATACTACTCTTATGTTGTCTGCAGATTACAGAAGTCCCGGAGCAAAACTTCTGGTATTGTTTTACCAAGCTAAACACGCAAAAGTAGCTTAATACTCTGGAAGTTCCTGGGTACAATTTCTGTGCCATAGTAGGAGTATCTTTTCTATTTCTAGAAACTCTACAAGGACTCTAGAAAATCAATTTAAGGAGTGAACATTTAACTGTGCGTGGCTAAAGTCAGGGAAGACAGAACCTTCCAAGGTGACAGACTGTGAAGAGTGGCTGCAGAATAGATGCTGGTATTGAGAATGAGATTTTCCCAGTGCTGAAAGACAACCTCAGAGATATAGATGCCACTGGAATCTTAGACAAATGTCTGAAAAAAAAAAATCTCAAAAATAAGCACCAATCTCTCCTGCTCTTTTTATTTGGATATGCCCAGAATTTTGTTATTTAGACATTATAAGTGCAGTCTAAGGAATCTTGTAATAAAATATCTGTTTATGAAGTATTTCCAGTTAGACTGAGATCTTTTAACCCTATTTTTTGCTTTTTTTTTTTTTCCTCTCACTTCCTGTATTTATGAGGTCTGCAGAAATTCCATATGATCCTTCAAGAAAATGATGTGCAATATACCACACAGGACTAGAAAGGAGGAAGGGACAATGGACAGTAATGGAAAATGACTCTGAAAGAAGTCAAGTACCTATGGGAAATATATGAGAATAATTTGAAATAACCTTGGACATTTATTTATTCTGAAAATGCCCAGGCAGTGAAGGATAGTGACCAAAGTTGGGGGGGGTTGAGAAGACATGCAGCTCACTTCTGAAAACACAGATTGTCACCACATTCCAGATACAACAGGTGAGAGCCTGTTGCTGCACACAGGAAAATACATTCTCACCTCAAGGAACTTGAGCACCAGTTTTCCTCCCCTGCCTTCTCCCTTTTGAGTCACTTTTGTACCCACCTCAGTTGCCATTAATATATTGTGAGTCACATTTCATTCCAAATATAGGCTCTTGAGCAATGAATGTGAGTTCCAGAAATACTAAGATGACAAACACTTGCTAATGCAGCCGAGATTAGATATTTAATCTTAAAATATTGCTTTTCTGTGTGTTACACGTGAACTGTAGCAGAACAGGACAGATTGTGTTTTTACAATGTATCTTTTTCTTCCATTCCCCAGTGCTTTCTCTTAATACTGGCTTCCTGCTGGATTTTTCAATGCTTTTGTAAACTTAACTTTTGACCTTTGCAGCAGTTCTGGACTCACGGCTTTCACATCATGCTGAGTCCCTCTCTTGCCCTGTAGGCAAAAATACATTCTGTAATATTTACCTACTGTCCTGTCACAGAGAGCCTCGGTCATAAGGACTCTTAAAGGTGTTGGTCTGCAGTGACCTCTTGACATTTGTTTTTGGCAATCACTAGAGTATATTTCTCTTCAAGTACTTTTTACTAAAAATCTTCAGCAAGTAGCTCACTTGGAATATTATGGAATATTTACTTATTCCATAAATAGTCCACTCAGCCTCCCAAGAGGAACCTGGTCAAAGGGAGGGCTTTTGCATTTCTTTTGTCCTGGAGGTACCTACTGACTTGCCATCACCCATCTTTCCTTCCACTCTTTACAGTTCAGCTTTTTATAGATTCACTCTTCCTGATTTCTCTTTTCTTTTCCTTTCTCTGTTACCATAATTAGTTATCAAGATTTTTTTTTCTCTCATACATAAATATTTTCTCTCCTGCTCCATTTTAGCTTGTGCTGGAATCAAACCCTGGTTCGTCCCCACTGCCTTTTCCCCTTGGTCTTCTTTCTGGACTTAGGGCACTTGTTGAATAAATGCCACAAAACTTTTACTACACCTTTTCTATCTTTCTCTTCCAGTTAACCACTCTCCTCGCACTTAGCAGATTTTCTCACCCCAACCATCAATCACCTTGTCATTGTCTTTGAGACTCTCCCCACTGCAGCCAGCATTTTACTTATTCCATAAATAGTCCACTCAGCCTCCCAAGAGGAACCTGATCAAAGGGAGGGCTTTTGCATTGCTTTTGTCTTCCTATTCTAAAACTATTACATTTACCTGCTAAAAAGCAGATGTTTCTTGACTGCATTTTGCCCAACTCCTTTAATTGTTCCAATGACCTCACTGTGTAGCTTGTCTTCCTTGCACTCTTTTCATCTTCCCTTTTTACTGCTTTCACTGCAGAGCAGTGCTTCCTGGCATGTTTTTCCTCTCAAATGCATCTTTGTCTTTCACCTCTGAGACATCCCTTTTCTACATCACTACAGATGCAAGTGATCTATCTCTTGGGTTTGTAATCTAGGTTTAATCTTTAATTTAGAGTGTTTTTAAACACTGACATGTAAGACCTATTTTTAAATGTGACAGATGCTTATTCAGTGGTGGTGGTAGGAGCTTGCAGAGCACTGCAAAGATGAGAGTTTCATTGTCCCTCTAAATTCTTTCAGCTTTGCCATCTCACCAGTCAGTTGCTGTGGCATCATGTTGTCTGTTCCTGTCAGAGGCACTTTTGTGCTGCCAGTGTGCATGTAGCAGGCTGCTGCTAAGGTCATTTTCCTAGTCCATCACTTTGACTTTCACACTCTGCAATTGCTCTCACCTTCTGTGCTGTATCAAAGAATGTTGCTTGCGGTCGTGCCAAGAGGCAATTAGGACTCAGACACACGAGTGGTCAGCAGAAAGGAATGGGTTGATTGATTTATTTATTTAATAAAGGACGGGTTTTTATGTGTTTAGTTCTTTTAGTGTTTTCCTAAAAGGCAAGAGGTATTGGACCTCTAACTAACTACCTATCAGGGTAATTGGTCAATTCACACATCATTCATTTCTCTAGTCAGTATTACAACAATTCTAATTATAAACGCAGGTGCAAGATTAGCAAAGTCTGTTTACAGAAAACCTTATCATGTTTTGCATAGTTTCGCATGAGAAAGAACAGAGCTCTCACAAACTGCTGCTGAGAGCTGAAAACTTCTCCGCTAAAGCTTTTTAGCATCTATAAAAGAAAGTACTTTTTTTAATTTCCTGAGCTCTTCGGGTCTTATTGCAGTATCATGTTGTCGTTTCCCTCCTGCAGGTGGTCTGTGAGGCCAACTTTGATCACACCCATGTTAAATTCTGAACTGCATCCATTCAGGCATCCAGTGACACCTTCACCTATCTTTTATTTCTTACAGCGTTCCATAGAACTCTGGTTATTCCTTTTGAAACCACTGCTGAACCACCATTCTTCTTTGATGAGGTGCTCACAAAAGTGGGGACTGCTGGGATTTGGGTATATTCTGAGATCAGAAGCCAAGCACGCCCACAAATGTTGCCTCATTATTTTCCTTTACTCCTCTCATCTGTTTCTGTCCATCTGTTTTGTCATAAAGTTTAATTCTAGTCTCTCTGAACAGAAAACAGATTTATATGTTCAAAGCATCAAACCTACAGCATTTGACACACTGGGATCCTAAACTGTGACTAAAATTCAAAGATGAAGGCCGTAGGATAATGTAAACAAATAAAAGAAAAGTAGATGTAGTTATTGGAAGATTTTTACCAATATTTTATTCATGATTTTTATTTTTAAATTATTCGTGTAATTTTCATAGCAGTTTAGAAATACTGGTATTGGGGGTTTTGTCACAACAAACCAATCAACATTAATTTCTGTGCATGAATCCTAGCGGAATTTTGCCATCAGCTGTTCCTGAACATTTTCTCTAAAACAGTCTGTAATGTTGTGACACAACAAGTGTTAAAAGGACACATTAACATTCCTGCCAATAATGACAAGAGGGAGTTAATCCATATGTTGATATTCTGTCAGTCAAAAGCAAACTAAAAAATATATCTGTATTTAGGCAAAAAATAAAAATGAATGTTCCTTGATTTTTTTTTGTTGTTGTTTGTTTATTTGGCTATTGTCCTCCCCCATGGCTTTCTGTCACTATTTTGCATAAAAATAAATACCATGGCTCATGGTAGACATGTTGTGGTCTACATGTTAGGAAGGTAAATTAAATTTGCTTCTCTTTTTCTGAAAGCTCTTTTTCTTGTTGTATGGTCTAATATTAGGAAGCAGAAAGTACAGGTAATTTGGGGTCTTTCTGCCATTTTCTCAAAGCCTTCAGTGGAGATCCATACACCTACTATACCATTTTTATACACAGTTACTTTCTCAGCTCAAATGCCAGGGGCAGAGGTGTGTTAGGGCCCTTGGCTGCAACATAAAACCAGCAGAGCAGAATTTTTAAAACCAAACTGTCCTACTGGTTATATAAAACATACTGTATTTTTAAAAAATTATTTTTATTTGTATTGTCAGGATTTGAAATTCTAGTTTTTCTGCAGTTTCTCTCTCTCTCTCTCTCTACATGGTTTCTGTGTTCTCCTAAATTGCCTCACTGAATTTCAAGGGACACAATCATGTCTTTAAAAGATTTGCTGAATAGAGAGCACAGCTTTATTCATGACAAGTTATGATAATCTTTCCTCTGTGTGCCCTGGTTAACAGGGTATTTTGATAAATTATTCTCCTGACATATAACGTCAGAGCCCGTAATGTCCCTAACCTCTGAAACAATTTCTGGTGCAGATAATGAAAGTCAATGTCTACATGTCACTTGTGTCTTTGAAAATGTCCCCTGAAGCCCAGTGATACAATGGAGTGCTGTTTTGATACTGAGTGCTCAGAAGAACAGTCACTTAATGGTTTGACATTTTCTAATCTGGATGCATGAGATAAGTCATAAAAGAAAACCCAGTGAGCTCACTATAATGGAAAATATCAAATAATTTTTCTTTTGATACAAGCAGGTGTTGTACAGGGTTGGATTTGGCACTGCATTACTTGGGTAACTTTGGTCTGTTTCACTTTAATTTGTTATGTATATATGAGGGTTCTAACTAGTGAACATCTGTGCTAACTCCACTGTGCTAACTCAATCACAGTGTTTAAGTATCTATACTTGCTAATGGTCAGAAAACAGGGTACAGCCACTGCCATGAAAAAACCCTGATGAAATTAGCCTGACTACTTCTGGCTTGCAAATATATATATCCTAATTTATAAAAAAACCATATCTATCTTTCTGCATGAACTCCTTGCAGGCCTTCTTGGACCTAAGAGTTCCTAAGGAGAAAGTATGATTTGATCTTGATGGAAAGAACAAACTGCTGCAATTCCCCTTCCCCATTCAACTTGTGACTGTATCTGACACCGATGGCCAGTATTTCAAATGTGATAGAGGAAGCTGTAATAAATCCTAAACTGGGAATTTACAGGCAGATGTGATTTTGTGCAAAGTTTCATCTTAGCCTCCTCAGTTATTGGTTGGAGTTCTCCTTGAAGACTTTTAATGTGTTAGACAGAAGCAAGAGAAATCCTGAACCCAATTCAGTGGCAAATTTCCCCCTGACATCAGTGAAGACAGATTTTCTCTCTGAGACCTCCCTCTCAGATATCACCATAAAAATCTGCTCTATCTGCTTCCCTTTGAGAAACTAGGCAAATCATCTCTTCAGTGATCAGCAGTAGCAGAACAGACCTCTAAGGTTAACCAAGGAATTTTATGGAACACTTACTAATTTACCTCTTTCTATTGGACTCCTGAAATGAGAGCAAACAAGATCCATGCCACTTATTGGGTGGAAGGCAAGAAGTTGTTTGTGTTGTGGCTGTTATTACAGGTAGTTTTTGGCAGATACAAACAAGTATGCAACAGACAACAGATAGAAAAGTAACAAACAATACAGCCCTCTAATGGTAAAAGTGAATGTTGACATTTCAAAGAATAAATAACAGTTGCATGAGAGAAATATTTTTATAAATCACATGAAAAGTACTGCCCATAATCCTTTCTCTGGTACTATGGAGATCAACTGGACTAAAGTAAAGAAGATGTTAAATCCAAAGCATGGGTGATGATGAATCCCAAAGCACAGCAAAAATGTGTATCCCTGACCTTGAAAGGCAGCAGGAAAGAGGCAGGAGAAACAAGAAGGGTGCAATGCTTGCTCTGTGATTGCTCTCCATAACCCCAGAGCTCACAAACTTGCACTTTGCTTTGGGGGTTCCTTTGTCTGATTTCAAAAATCAGTCACTCCACTGGGGACTTTCATCTTTCCTAAGCTAAACTGGGACCTGACTTTGACCTGAATCCTACTTTTGAGTGCTGATGAATGAGCCTAAAGCTGCTTTTGTCACTGTACTTATGGTAATGCCCTACAGTTTCCAAGGCAGTGATCCTGTGGTGCAATTAAAGCAGAAACTGAAACAAATGGATTTTATTCTCTTCATGGATGTAAGAAAACACTGTTGAGTTCGATTAATTAAAGTAGGAGGTTGGAGGAACTACACTGGGAGTGGTTCCTCGCTCTGTTCTTCATCCAGATCTCTGAGTTGTTTGTTTCTCATGCATGCTCAATTTTTCCCTTGTGAATAGTCCAAGGGTGAGCAGAAGATGTGTGAGGAACTGGCTGAAAACATTTACTAATAAAATTCTTTATGTTGAATTATTTCTGTTATCTGGGAAAACCCTCAGGTTTAGGGATATACTTCTCCCTGTAGAGTTTTCTGCTTGCTTTCTATTTCATGCCTTTTGCAAGGCATTATCTCTAAATGAAGGACTACAGTCAGTAATGAAGTCCTGGCTTTCTAACAATCAAAGCTGAGATCCTCATCACTATCTCAATAACTATGTTCTGTTCTCATGCCCCTATAGCAGTCTTAATAAGTCTACATGGAAACACAGACTCCTTCCTCTCTTTCCTCATATTAATGAATGAGGAGTTTAATGTAATTTCTGTTTAAATCCAGACTTTCTACCAGAAAGCTTACAGCTCTGTTGGAGCTGGCTAACAGAGACTCGGTGTATCATATAAAGATAATATGTGATTTACGTAAAAACCCCCTTTTCTCTCTTCCTGGCTGCTACGGCATTCACATCTTACATCATAAAAATGAGGCTTTCCTCTCCCTTGTTTTTGTAGAACAGAGCGCTGACCCCTCACTGATATAACTGGGTGCTACTACTGTGAAGCTAAATACGTGAATGAAGGGCTAAACTCTGCTCTTACAGCAATCAGTAAATAGAGATATTTCCGATTTGGACACTGTTTTAATACATTCCTACTTTCAGCTGAAGGTATAATTTACTTTCTACATGATATAAAGTGTCCCAGGGCTGATGTATCTTCCAGAATGTTTGTTCAGCCTGCTCTTTGCATCAAGACATTTGTGTGAACCCTGATTATTCTGGATGCTGTTGCAATTAGAACTGCTCATAGAATCTCATGAGCATTACAGAAGCTCTATTTTTAAACCACGACTTAATAAGACATATAGATTTCCATAGCAGACAGTAGTTTTTGACTGGTTTGCAACTTTTCTAAAATGGGAAGAGACAGCAAATACTATTATCAGTTTCATTAGAAGTAACTCCAGAAATAACTCCATTAAAATCGCATCAATGGCAATTCAGTGCATTTTTCAGCTACTCTGAGTTTGAAATAGAGGACAGTCCGGCTTCTGCAAATCACTTACTATAAACATTTTTTTTCATGTTATTACTCAAAAGAAATCCAGGCTGCATATATCATATTTACAGAAGTGAGTGATACTAACACTGACACTGTAGACATGGGATTTGTCAACTTTGCCACAGTACGTGCCATACCATACAAGCATAGGGTGACAGGCCAACGGGGAGTGGCTTCAAAGTGACAGAGAGTGGGTTTAGACTAGTTATTAGTGAGAAATTCTTTATTGTGAGGGTGGTGAGGCCCTGGCACAGGTTGTCCTGAGAAGCTGTGGCTGCCCCATCCCTGGAAATGGGGGTTGGAACTGGGGGATCTTTAAGGTGCCTTCCAACCAAAACACTTCTGTGATTCTGTGATTCCATATCTTACACTCCTGCTGTTTCCTTTACCGCAGAGCAAGATGTTAGAAAGTATGAGGGTTTACATGAAATGAAAATAATTTTTGATTCCTTAACTGTTTATCTGTGAGCTGCCAGATGGGATGTGACAAATCAAAATATCTAAGGAAATAGAAAGATTAAACCTCTTCCAAATAATGTAAGAGATTTAAATTATATGTCCAGGTCCTACAATTGACAGTGTAAGTAAACTTCTCTCTGAGCTTAGTAGGATAAAACTGATTAGTCCTAATTGAGTTTCCAGCAGACACAGTCTTCTTAATTGATCTCTTGTGTAACAAGATATTTCACAGAATGAAATTATCTCCTGTGTGTGCAAATATGTTTAATAGGAGCAACCGTGCTCACTGGAATGCTTAATGCTCTGAGATTCAGATGGTACCGTGGAATTAATTTTGTATATAGACACTGATGGAACTTTGAGGCAGTCCTTTTCCAAGCGTGTGAGGATAGGTGGATACTACTGGATCTGAACCAAAGATTTCTCATATCCAGCAAAATAATGGGTGTTACAAGAGAAAAAAAAAACAAACCCCATCTAAGGAAGACAGCTGAGAGCCTAAAATAGTATCTGCAAAATGGGTCCACTAGAATTAATACACACAAGTAGAGGCCAAATCCCAAACCAGGCCTCTGCTAATTATCACTTTATCCTTCCCTGTCATTAGGATGTCACAGAATCACTGCTATGAACTCAGGTCCATGTGAATGAACATTTTTCTCACCATCAGACCTGTTGAATGAAGAGGGAGTCTGATTCAAATCTAAGAGGGTGGAAAAGAAAAGGAAAGGTGTTTAATTGAGTCTGAGGCATCTATCCTCACTCTGAGAGAGGAAAATGCACTAGAGGAAAAGCAAAAATGAGAATCTGTGGAACTACAGGCAGGTGAATCTAACCTCAGTTTTTAGTAAGATATTGGAGTAAATTCTTGTGTAAACCATTTTTAGGCACATGAAAGACAAGAATTGATTGGGAGCAGCCAGGATGGATTTGGCAATAGAAAGCATAGCTGATCAACTTGATTTGTTTTCCATGAGGAGATGGCTTGATCCATGCACAAGCAGACAGAGCAACAGATGTTGTTTACCCTGACTCCAGGAAGAGTGTCAGCATGGTATGCCATGATGCTAAACTGAAGAACTATGTTTTGGATAGATGGAGTATGAAGTGGAAAACTGCTGGATTTTTTTCCTTCTGGCTTAAAAGGCTGATGGTCAGAGGTTTAAAGTTCAACTGGCAGCTGGGTACCACAAGCACCTCTTGGTAGTTGGCATTTATACTATTTAAAATCTTCATTAATTACTGGCAGTATCAAATACCCACCCAATGGGCTGTCAAACAATAACAAATTGGTGGAGTGGTTGATGTGCTGGATAGTAGAGCTGCCATTCTGAGGGGCCTTCACAGGCTGGGGATGTGGGTGAACAGGACTCTTGATAATTTCAACAAGGACAAAAGAAAGTCCTGCAATAACCACGTAGAATAGAGTAAAATGGGGACTGGACAACTAAATAGAAACCATGAAGGAAAGGACTTGGGAGTTTTGGTGAACAACAAGCTGGACGTTAATCACCAGCGTGCTTCTGTGGTGCTGGAAACTGCAAACTGGATTTTAGTACTGGGATCAGAGGGAGCAGGTGGAGGAAGAGATTATCTCCTTCTTGTTTCCATAGTGCACTTCTTGTGCAACACCTTATGCTGGTTAAAAGCTGTGGGAGTATTAAAAAAATGTGACCTAAATGAATAAAAAAAGTGTTTTTTCAATCTAATGACTCAATAGAAAAAGCACCTTTAATTTGATCACTTTTCTTCTTCATATATGAGATCCCTTTATTTTGGTAGATATTTATGTTTTGCATGGAGGACACTAGTTAAGAGAGATTCTGACAAACAAGGAAAAATAGGATTTTGTCACAGAATCTCACAAAATATGTTCTAAGGCTTGTGTGTTCACACAGAAATTCAGGAAATTTGCAAAAGCTTTGGTGCATCTGCTGTTTTGATGGGTGTTGGGGCAAGGAAACAGAATCTTCCTCTGACAGGAGAGCTTCTCATTATGGACATGAAAGGAGACATGAAAGCTGCCAAAATAAACCCCAGTTTTATATACTTCATATCTTCCAATGCTATAAGGAAATGGCTCCCTTCAAAGTTTGTATCTCTCCAAGAAAAGCAGTCGATCCGTGACCTATGCCATGATCAGCTCCTGGATCTCTGGATTGCATTTAATGTTTAGGAAAGTTAGTGGCAAGGTTCATCAGTACTCCTGCCATGGTCAGAGTTCCTCTTACAGTGGGTAACAATACTGTTTTTCCAGTACTATTGTCCCAGAATAGTGTCTCAAAAGTTGATTTCAGATATGCTTGCTCTTCTGGACTGGAAGATGAAAATTTTGCAGTTTTCTTTCATCTGCCTGATTTTTCACTCTCTGACTGGACTTCTAGTCTACATAGGGTACCTGTTGAAATAGACTTTGTTTTTTCTACCATAATATGACCTTCAGTTCTAAGGCCAAAAAAAAAAAAGCATTACTCTGTCAACTCTTTCTGCTATGACTGTGCTGCATTTGCCACAAATGTTTTGGTGAAGCCAAGCTCACCTCTCCTTACACAACTTTAAATCATAGAAGCAAACACTCTGAATGGTGTTAGATGAGACACTCAATAGAACAAAGAAAGGCTGGTTTAGCCTCGTGTTATTTTAGACATTCAAGCAAAGATTCTGCTCATTAAGAGTTCCCCTCAAAGCTGTGCAGAGCTTTATGGTCTTGGTGCACTAAATCAATGTTTGCAGGTACTTCTCTCTTTGCATTGACTCTAGAGGAGGAATTTAAACTCACATCTGATGAATTCCAATTTTGTGAGAAGAAATATGGGATAAAGTAGAGTATCTGAAAATCATGTTATTTTATATCTATGTCCTTGTTATAAATTTTTATTTGAATAAGTTCATAGCATTTCTTCTTAAAATAGCTCACTGTACAAATACTCCAAATGAATCTGTTTGTTGAGATGTGCAAACACTGGCACTCAGTGTGGGGAAAAGAAGAGGATTATGGTCTAAAGAGTGATCTTGAACTTATTGCTTGGTATTTTAAAGGCTCAACTGTTGTTCTCCTACATTTTCTAAATGAAATGGAGCCATGCATAGAATATCAAGGATGGTGTTATGGTAGATTTCCAAACTCAGGAAATACTAAGTAGCATGAATTTTTAAATCCCTTTGAGAAAGGTACAACTTTTCCTCAGCACAAAATAATATTTAAATTTACCTATTTTTATTTTTATTTTTATTAAAAAAAAA